>APFE030011774.1:932-24621 GCA_000404065.3 Pinus taeda
TTGGCGTTTCATCTTCTAGGGTTAGGTTTTGGAATGTGAAGGGTTTTCCATTGTTTCTCAACAATAAATAGGCCTTTGAGCCTCATTGTAACACAGTTGGGAACAGTTCAGAGGCATGTAGTCACCACATCTCTTCTCAGAGATAAGCTACCATCGCCCTAGCTGGTTTATTTCCAATTCTTGTAAGCATATTTCAGTATTTTCCATTAATGAAATGAAGTATTATTTCCGCTGCATATTTGTGTATATGGTTATATCTGTATTTTGTTGTGTTCCTGTTTAAATCCGGATCATGAGCCCTCAACTACATTTCTGTGATCTGTAGGTTCATCTCCAGTTGAATCTTGGCCATCTTTGTTCGAGCATCACGCACCCTTGTGGCCAAATTGTGGAGGCACGCCTCAATTGGTTCTTCTGCCTAAATTTCCAACTCTAGGACCATTCGGTAGGCTTCCTCCACTACCTACATGATTTGCTTTTTTTTTCCACTACCTCATTGTGTTGCAAGCCCAACTGCTAGATATTGATGTGCTGCTCGCTCATCACCTACAGAGTGCGACTCTCCCAGGCCCTAAGTTCCATGGTGACTCCATCCTGCAAGAGGTGGAGCGTCTCTCGAGGGTCATGGAAAATATTTAATCCCACCCCTTTCAGGCAGTTGACCATGGGCTTGTTAGCCTCATTTTTTGTAGTAAGTGCCCCATCTAGTAGTAGTATCACATTGGTCACCCTTGTGTGCAACATCACCGTAGTAGTTGAAGTGCCAATCGCGAGGCTGGTGGACATTGTGCCAGCCTGTGTAGTGTCATCCTACAACTCCTGTAGCTCTATCAGGAGAGTTGCTAATACCAATTGTTGCTTCTCTTCGAACTATTAGAGGGCCTCCGTAGTGACATCCCTCACTGTTTCTCCAATATCATGCAAATCCCCCTCAATGAGAGTGATTGGGTCCAAGGATGTCTTTGAAGCCTTGGTTTTCTTCTGTGACATTACCTTATCTTACAGTTGCTAATGCTTGAGTTGGGTGGACATCATCTGTGGGTCTACACCACCTTTTTCTATTGGCTCCTCTATTTCTTCCTTAGCCCCAGGCGAAGGTGACTTTTGTCCTTTGCGCTCTTCTCCTCCTGTGTCCTATTGTTCTACCAATTTTGTGGCGTTGTGTGCTACCTAGTTCTTAGCCTCCGCTTCCTCCTTTCTGTGCTTCTCAACCAGTTGCGCCATTTTGAGCTTTATTTCTTCCTTCTCATGCTGCAATGCAGACTCGTTCGTTTCCACTATGGAGCCTGTTGTAGTGCGCCACTCCGGTAGCCAAGACTTGAGGACTGCAAATATAACATCATTTGTTGTCAGATAAGGTAAGCTATGCCATGTCTTCATGGGGTCCTTATGTGCCCTGATAATGACATGGTGGAAATCCACTTTGAACTCTGGAAAGCTCTGCAAACTAGCATATATAGTGGGCGATAACTGCGGCTTGAGATTGATCCCCATCCAGATACTCATCTCCATCAAGATCCAAAATATCTTGCTTTCTTTCACACACTGCATGTCCTTGGTCACCTATAGCAAAGCATTCTTTGCTACCTCTAGAAGGTCTGGTGTGACCGAAGGGAATTGGCTATCTTCCGGTAGCTCCCATGCCATCAGTACAATCAAAAGCAAGAGCCACACATAGTGGAATGTCTTGCCCTACTCTTGTGCCTCGTGACAGTTCGCAAGGAACACGCTGCATAGATAATTCGCCCAATTGAACTGGGCCCCTTCAGTGCATTGGGTTGCTAGTGCAATCACAGGCATGGGCACCTCATCTACACAGCACTTTCGTATCACCTTCCCTGCTAATTTTTGTGTTTCTACCTTGACTACAGGGTTCTTAATGTTGGAGATGGCATATCCCCCCTTCTTCTTCTCCAACTTGAATTTCTTCTTCATAGCTTTCACGAGGGCCAACTCACCACCTTTTCCTTTTGATATATTAGCTGGATCCTCCCCTGAGTAAGGCAGCCGTGTGATCTAATGGATCAAGTGGTATGTGAGGGGAATGGGCTCCTCTAGCCACAAACACCCATCATGCACCAAGCAGAGTAGTTGCCTAATGATGAAGATGGTCACTTGGGTGTGGTGGTAATGTGGTACCCAGAGCAGGTTAAGCAGCCTGGATTTCTCTACACCCTTGAGCCATGTCTGTGGCTCTAATTTGATCGTTTGAGCAGTCATGTCAATCAGTCAGTGAATTAGCTACTCAGCCACTAAATGTGGGAATTTCTCGTGATCTGCAAGGTCCCAATCTTCGAACTTTAGTACAAGAACCTACCCTAAGTGTGGCCCCTCAAAAACAATGTCATCCAGGAGCAATGGAGTTTGTAGGGAGCTCTTGCTCTCGTCTATGTCCTTTGGCACCTTCACTTTGCGCTTGCATGGAGGAACATATTCTGGTAACCATGTAATAGGGTCGACACCCTGGGTTTCAACTTCCATTTCCAAATCCTCCTCATCCACTAGGATTTCTTCAGATTCTTCCTCATCTACCTACAGATTAATGGCCTTCCCCTTTTCCTACAAAGTGGGCTTCGTCCTTTATGGTTTCTTGGTGAAATGAGCACTGGTAGCATAGTCTACTTATCCTTCTTTGGTATCAGTGTCTTGGGTGATTTAGGGACTTCGACTACCACTTCAGCACTCTCTAGGGCAGCTTCTACTACCTCAATTTCTTGTGCAACTTCCTCATTTTATTCAAGAGATCCTACGTCTCCTTCAAGAATCTCTCAAACACTAAAATTTCTCTCAAGCCTCAAAATTCACACGGTCCATACACACCTGATATCGTGATAACTGAATTTTCAAAATGCCAAGTGTTTTTCACTGGACAGCGACTTGTAATTTATAGGGCCTTTTGAATTCAAATCCAACCGTTCCCCCCACCTTCAGCCCATTAATTCAAGATTGGTGGCAGATTTTCAAGAATCTAATGCATAAATTTCACCTTAAGTGCCTGTCGCCCACTCCATTTGGCCACAATCCAAGAATCAAATCATGAATAGTCACTTTAACGGTCACTTTTCGGTAGACATGCATGCTATTTCCATGAGTAGTGCAACTGCCTTCACATTGTCGCGGACCCTGTGACACTTCCCTGCTTCGTGCAGTCCTGAAATCGTGCAACTCCCCAACCCAGGCAGTGTAGTTTATAGTCTCGCGCATCCTTTTAGCTGCCTAGAGCACTGAGACTATGCTACTTTCATTTAGTGACATGGTCGGACCGCCGGTGTATGACTTCAAGCGACTGCCATTCACCTTTCTTAGGAAGGGTTCTCCATTTAACTTGACCAACTGTACCGCTCCTCCATTGGTAATCTTCTTAATAACATAAGGCCCTAACCAGTCCATCCTAAATTTTCCAGGGACTTTATCAAACTTACTATCATACAAAAAAACTAGATCGTTTACCATAAATGTGTGAAGTTTGATGTGTCAATCATGCCATGTCTTTTCACGCTGCTTTTGGACCTGTTGGGGAAACCCAACCAAAAAGATTTCTTCTTCGAGCTCATCCAACTACATGAGCCTCTCTTCCAGTGCTCCATGATCCATCATACATGTGAACATTACTGTGTGTAGAATAGGCACGATGTATTCCATAGGCATTACTGCTTCCACACGATAAACTAGCCTAAAAGGGGTTTGTCCCATCATCCTTTTGCATGTTGTTTGATAATCCCACAATAATACAAGCAGGCGTAGGTCCCAATCACTTTGTTGAGCATTGCAAACCTTGGTCAGTTCTTTTTCAAGCACTTTGTTGAATGCCTCCACTATCTCGTTAGCCTGTGGGTGATAAGGTGTACTCTTTTGGTGATATACCTGAAATTCCTTTGTTAGTGCGTTGATTGTCTCATTTAGGAAGTGTGTAACATGGTCACTCATCAAGATCCTTGGACATCCAAATCATTTCAATACATTCTCAAATAGGAACTTCACGGCCTTCGCGCCGGTGCAATCCTTCACTGATAGAGCTTCTGCCCAACTAGTCAAATACTTTGCCGTAGTGATAATGTACCTCACCCCTATCTTCCCTTGTGGCTGAATGGGTCCTACAAAATCTATTGCCCACTTCTCAAAAGGTTGCAACATCATTTGTGGATTCAAAGGCATTTCATCCCTCCATGATTGCTTACCTGTTCTTTGACATACATCACATGCCTTGCAATATGCTTTTGAATCCTAATGAAGGGTTGGCCACCACAACCCTGCACGTAGAATCTTCTGTGTGGCTGCTCTCCCTACATAATGTCCTCCCGCAGCACCTCCATGAGTGTCCGCGAGGATGATTCTTCATTCAAAATTAGGTACATACTATCGCAATATCTCATCAATCCCCATCTTGTATAGATGCCTAGCAATGACAGAGAAATTTGCGGCATGCACCACTAATTTCTTCTTTTGCTGGAGAGAGTATCCTTCCAATGTAGTTCATGTTGTTAGGAAGTGTATTATATCCTCAAAATGACCATCCACAACATGTACTACAAATAGTTGCGCGTCAGGCAATCCTTCTTCCCAGTTAGTAGGTTCCTCCCCTGTTTTGATGCATGACAGTTGATTTGGTCCCATGTTCAATCGTCCAGGCTTCACAACAACTTCAAAATTGTACTCTTGGAACAATAAGAGCCATCTGTAGATTCGCCCCCCCAACACAGGCTTATTGACCAAGTACTTCAGCGTGGAGTGATTTGTATACATTTTAAAATGGCCTCCTATAAAGTAATACCAATACTTTTGGAGTGCATACACCATAGCTAAACCCTCGCATTCAGTGGTAAAATAGTTCTTCTTTGCTTTAGATAATATGCAGCTTGTGAACACAATAGGATGGTCCATGCCTTTACATGAAACTCTTTCTTCCAGTCTCGGAAGATTAGAATCAGTGTGGTAACCATCTTTTCTATCAATATATCCAAGCTTTTCTTACAGTCATCGTTCCAGTAGAATGTGACATCCTTCTTCAACAATTTTTCCATCGGCGATGATCTAGGCATAGCCTTTTATAAACTTTATGTAATATCCCATATGTCCCAGAGTAGCACGTAGCTATTTCACAATCCTCAATGCTTCCAAGTTCAGTATCACTACGATCTTCATGGGATCTACCATCATCCTTGTACGCAAACCACATGCCCCAATAAGTTCCGAAAAGGAACGCAAAATAGACACTTCTTGAGATTGAGTGCGATCTGGTATCTTCGACAGGTATCCAGCATCAGGCGCAAGCTTTCTACATGGCACTTGACCAGCCCAAACGTAGTCCAGTCATCAAAATATACCTCTAGGAACTTATGAATAAATTCCTTAAATTTTGCAACAACCACACGCGAAAATATTCAGGCGCATTCTTCAATCTAAACAGCATTACGGTGTATTGAAAACAACCCCACTCAATCGTGAAGGTTGTCTTGCTCCTATCCTTCAGTGTGATTTTGATTTGTTGGTACCCAAAGAACCCATTAGTGAAGGAATATGCTTCCTAGGCACCTACATTTTCCAACACTTCACCTGTGAATGGAGTCGGGAAAGGATCATGCACACAAGCGTTATTCAGTTTTCTGAGATCCACGCATAACCTTATCTGATCCTTCTACCTTTTCTCTTGCACCAACATAGGGCTTACCCAATCAGATTCTTCCACAGGCTCAATGATGCCTATCGCTAGCATCTTATCTAGCTTTGAGTGGACCTTCTCCTTGTATTTCGGATTGAGGCAGTAATGCCTCTACTTAGTTGGGTTCACGTCGGGTTTTAACATGATCTTCATCACTCCTAGGTCTCTGATTATTCCTTTAAAATTTGTAACCTTGGTAGGGAATAATTCCTAGTATTCGCAGAGAAATTCGGCGACCTTATCCACCATTGCGTCATCCCAGTAGTCCCCAATCTTCACGAATTTGGGTTTTTCCTCCATACCAATGTTCACTTGTTTTGTTTTCACTAGTGCGGTTATATCAGGGTTCTCAATCTGCAGTCCTTGAACCTCGTGGTGGCCTTCTATTTTTGGAATGTTTATCTTCCATGGATCTTCATCCTCATCTTCATCAATCACATTATAACACTCGAGTGCATGACTCAGCTGAGTAGCCCCTTCAGGTTGAATTAGGTCTAAAGGATCCTGCAATATCCTAAAGATGGTTGCTTTCACCTCTCGTAGCACCTCATCAATACTATCAAACCCATCCTCAAAACTGAATGTCATCATGAATCCTTCGTGTAGGATATCCCAATCGTCTGTCCCATGGTGGAGCTATGTTTCTAGATACCAATTCATTGGGATAACACCCAAGGTATGACAGAACAAGTGCACCCACTTGGGTTGGGACTTTTCTCCATAAGCCTGCATCCATTTGTCCACATGTGCGCATGAATAATTTTGCCCATTGTACTTGCCTATCAGTCACATATTAGGCTTCCCAAATCGTGTTCGCATCATCCTCCTACATTCGCACCAATCATCAAAGCTTCCCTTGTGAATACCCCACCATCTTGCAGGCGTAGTGCCTAGTGCCTAGTCAAAGGCCTAGAAGTACTATTTTTCTGGTATCTCCCTTTCAAATGCATCCAAAAAGATATCTACTTCATTTAGACCATCATAAATAGGCAGGTTTCTTGCCTCTGATGACACATAGTGCAGCGACTAGGTCATCATGTTGCAATTCAGCGTAGTTACTTCTTGTAACCAATTTTGTCGGCATTCTATTTCTTCATCAGAATCAAAAGTGCAGGAACTCTCGCGATCCCATGTAATCTATCCATCCATGGTGGGATTCACCAAGTGTTGGTATCACACGGTTACCTTATAGATGCAGTCCAGATCATCATCACTCTCATAATCACAGACTGGTTCTGTATAACGCAATCCTTTAGTAGGATCTAGAGGTATTATTACATGCAGTGATTTCCTCAAACATCATCCTTCGCTTCTTTAGATTGATTACCCAATTCATATCAGTAGCCCAGTTAATTCCAAAGAGCATAGGGTAGGGATTTATATCATCCGCTATCTCTATCACTTCAAAATCCACCAGTGCGCCCGCTCCCTCAATGTCCACGGTCACCCCATGAAGTCACCCCATGGGGATGATTTTCTGCCTATTCACCATCCTTAGCTGAATCAAAGACCATTGCAGCACAGGTCTCCCCATTCACTCCCAAGTATGATTTGGTAAGACATTCTCATCTGACCTCAAGTCCAAAATTACCTGATCCATTTCATACTCTCCTATTTGTGCGGTTAGTCTCATCTCCCCTCTCCTCCTCATTTTATGCTTGCCAATTTTTCGTACTATATGCAGCTCACCTGCCACGGTCCCAGCACATCTATTGATGAGTTCTTGTCACCCTTTCACAACCTTACTATCACGTAGTAACTTCATATAGGTTTCCAGGAAAGTTGTGAGCATAGAAGGGTCCATCTCCAGCTCAAGCTTATCCTTGCTTCCTGAGGTGGAGGCCTCAGTGAAGCTCTTCTTAGCTTCCATGAAGGCTTCACGAGCAGATTCCAAGTCGAATTCAGGCTCTTTTACTGGGGCTTTGTGAACCCATGTATTGTCTCCTGGTTGTTTCCCCTTGTCATCCCCTATCGCGATCCCACTCCTAAGCACTATGTTTACATTTGGATCCTCCTTGTGCGGCCCAGACCTCATCATCTACAGGTTCTAAGTCAGCAAAGATTGTAGTGCCCCTTTGTCTCATATCCTAGCTATCAGTGTAGGATAGTCTTCTGTTTCATGATCAAACAACGTACAGTACTTGCACAATAGACACGTTGGATTAGTGAAATCACGGGCATAGTGTCTTGGTCCTCCGCAATTTTTAGCAAATCAATTGTCCTTGACCTCTACGAGGTCCTCCTCCACCTCAGCCTCATCCATGCCCCTGAAATCCCTTCCGTGTTGTTCCTTCATTCTGGTCGAGGGGTCGCATTTTGGCCTAAAGCCTGTAGGCGGGAGTTCTATCCATAATCAATTCATAGCTCCTACAAGTATGCTCATCATGTCCTATTGACCTACAAAAGTTGCAGAACAGTTGTTCGGTGCTTGTATATACTTATGTAGGAAGTGACAATTATCCATGGCATGTTTTTTGACTACCTGACAGATAGTGCACCATAATGCAGGAGCCGTGCTAGATCCTGCTTGAGCTTCTGGCCTTAAAGGCATCGGTGCTCCCCCTGAAAGGGAATTCACAAATATCGGGCAATGGTCTTTGTCATGACCGTAATTCTTGCATTTCAAGCACCATACTTCCTCATGTACCTCTGGTCCAACCGTCCTATCCTACTTCAAACCTTGCATCTCAAGGCATAGATTCTTCAGTTGCGCATGTTTCTGCTGAACTCCTAGATTAGGATCTTGCATGAGAGTCTCATGTAGTCTCATGGTAATCTCCAAGGCCTTTGCCTGAGTTTTTATCTTCTGCTGCAACAATGCACTCCTTAAGTGTGGTAGTAGCGAAGCCACAAACCACTCACGATGTTGTCCATCTGTAAAATTCATGTTGTCTTCCCAGATTGTACATTTCAACCTATGATCTAGTTCCCAAAGCATCTTGTCTAGTTGCATCATGATCTCTTTGAATCCCCAATCAAACGCACCTCATATTTAGGCTTGCTAAATTCCCTATTTAGTGTTGCCTGGATATCTACTACTCCAACATTTGGGTTATTGTTAGAGTACTTAATATACCAAGTTAGCGCACGATCTGGAAAAGCACTAACTAGTGTCACCTTCTTTATGTGATCATCTGTAACACCTTGAGCTTCCCACACAGCCCTCACAACAAACCAGAATTGGTCTGGGTCCTCATTTACAAAGCCTTTGAACAAAGGCAACTTCACTGTATTTGCCATACTGAACCAAGGTGGAGGTGGAGGTGGTACGGGTGAACTTGGAGGTGATGGCAGTGAAGTTGGAGGTGGTGTGGGCAGAGGTGGTATTTGTGGGAATCCTTGTCTTATTAACTGAATAGCACTTCACGGAGAAACCTTCGTTATCGCTTCTTCTTCCCTTCGTGGAGGTGAAATCAAGGGGCTATACTCTAGACCCTTATTCCCTTCATTTCTGTAAATTTTTCCGCTTTGCATAGTCCCGAACATCAAGGTAGCTGAATAGCTCATTTTTCACACAACAACATTTTAATCCAAGTATTCAAAGATTTTACGTACTTACCTCGCAGTCCTTTGAAAAAGTGTCACTCCGCCTCGCTATGGCTGACTGAGTTGTCGACCAAGAATTCAGTAACAAATCCTCCTATGGCGTGATCGATCCAATGACTGATAGCGCAGGCGATCTTATCCTCTGATGCTTCCAACCTTCACACTAGCTCTAGGGTCCAAACAATAGGACTGCCAAGTTTCCACCTTCCTTGGTTATCTGTTAGCTTCGCAATCCACTCGTATAGCTCAATAGGGAAAGAGCAGAAAAAGATCTTGTGGATCTCTGTATACAGGTACTAGTCCAACCACTATTCCTTTGTTAGTCATGGATTTGTTTTCTCCTATGTCGTGAATTCATGGATTTTTCTATCCTACCAGTCTCCAATCTCCTTCTTAGTTGGATTCCAATGATATGACATCACACATCTCTTATGCAGATTTTGGTCCCGACAATGGAACCATTTGTTGGCTTGAGGGGGCTTGACCCAGGTTCAGCATTAGTGAGCCAAACAAATCCCTACACTATTGGCCCTTTCGGTATCAGCCCGCGGAGCGTGGATTGAAGTCTCACTCGAAGCAGTATGGGGGCATTCTGGAACCAAGTTTCCACACCTAGAGATGGTTGTGATGTTGGTTTATTCCTGCTATACCTGCCTTCATGTAGGTTGCTTAGCCCTCTAGTCCACCCTTCAATTCCTTCATGCAAGGGTACAATTGGCTTTCGCACAACCCTAACCTGCGACTCAGGGACTTTCGCACTGCTAGGGTAGCGAACTGCGATATCCCCCAAACCAGGCTAAGTGTCTTACTTATCTTATTAACCGATCTTAGCTAGCTTCGTGTAAACATATGTTCTTACTTGTGTTCACTTAACCAACACATTTACATACATTTGTGCATCATATAAGCTTTATAAGTGAAATTCATACCAAACATAACAAGATGCATAAATAGGAAATAAACATGGAGAAATTGTAGAATACTTCTCTTTATTGCTAATTTCGGATGATTATAGACTCAACCCACCCTGTGCACTCAGCCACAGGGGTCCACACACTCAGCTGCAGACTTCTACCCTAGGCCTCAGCGCACTCAGCTGCAGGGCCTCTACCTACGCTACGACCCAAGCTTTGACTTCTACCTCAGAGCTATCTCCCATACATCATATCTTTGTGTGTTTATCTTCTATTCTTGATATCAAACTACTTAGAGCTTAGCTCTATTTATATAATCCCATGGTCACGGACCATGGGTAGATCTTTTATAGCTGACATTACATTTCCAAAATAAGGGCAGACAACCCCATGACTCTTTAACACCGACGCGCTCCGCGACCATAAAATGGAGAGTATTTACACTTGGATTACAAAATTTGACCAAAATATGGGCTTTTAGCCCCAAACTACCCTTGGGGGATCCCCCGTCCAACAAGCCCCCAAAAAAAACATCGGGACTCGCCCTCGAGTCACTCTATAGGTGCAAGGATCTTAGCCTGAAGACCTCCCAGATCTTAATTCGAAGACCTACCAACAGTTTGCTTCCTCGGTAATGCGCGCACCGACACCAGCTTCTTCAATTTTTCCTTTGTGGATGGTTTCTTATCCTTCGTAGCTGGTTACTTTTCTTTAGCCATAGTCTACTTTCCCTAGGTGACCTTGGCACTATGGGCACTACAGGTGTAGCCTTTACACTTGACACTTCGAGTCCTGGAGCATCGGACACAACTGCTCTCAAACTCAGGGCTTCAGTAAGGTTAGTGGCAGTCATTCACTCCATAAATAACTCTTGGGCTACGGGAGAATAGTTTTCTCGTGACAAGACATCTTTTTTAGATTGCAGATTACTGTGGTGTGATTTTTGAATGCGGTTCGGATTTTCCACAGTTTCCATGTTTTGTTGTCGATTTTCCATAGTTTCCACCTTTCCAAAATGCTTGGTTGATAGGTAACCGACAACAAAATTCACCAACAATTCTTAGAGCACAAAATGTTCTCTGTTGGACTGGCATGCGAAATTTATAGGGGGTTTTGAACTCAAATCCGACCGTTCCCTCCAAACTCTGATAATAAATGTTGTTTTGGTGGCAGATCTTCAAATATTTTTTCCTTAATTGCCACCACCCCACTCCACTTAACCCTTTTATGGTCGTCAAGTCATGAATAGTAACTCCAACGGTCATTTTCCTACAGGTCTTCTATGCATCCTGCTTGTTATATTTTCCACCAAGCTAGGCAGTGTAGTTTATAGTCTTGCACTCTCTTGCAACTACCTGGAGCACTAAGACTATCCTACTACCATATAGTCATCGCCTAGGATCCCCTATATACAACTTCAGTCTTCTTCCATTCACTCTTCCTGGGAAGTGTTCCCCATTCAACTTCGCAAGCTGAACTACGCCGCCATCTGTAATTTCTTTGACAATATATGGTCCTAACCAGTACATCTGGAATTTACCCAGAAATTTACTGAATTTACTATCATAAAATAGGAAAACCTCATTTATATTAAATGTGTGTAGCTTAATATGGTGACCATGCCATGCTTTTTCACGTTCCTTCTATACTTATTGATGGAATCCTGCCAAAAATTGGTCTTCTTTGAGCTCCATGAGTTGCACAAGTCATTCTTCCAAGGCCTCGCGATTTTTCATATTCGTCAAAGATGTTATGTGCAAACTAGGCATAATGTATTCCATCGGCATCACGAATTTGACCTCGTAGATGAATCTGAATGGTGTTTATCATGTTAACTTCTTACCAGTAGTCCTATAATCCCATAGCATTGCAAGTACACGTACATCCCAGTCATTCCATTGTGTGTTGTAGATATTCTTGAGCTTGTTCTCCAAAATCTTGTTAAAGGCTTCAATAGTGCCATTTTCCTGTGAGTGATATGGTGTACCCTTCAGATGGTAGACTTGGAACTCCTCATTCAACACGTTGATAGTTTCATTCAGAAAGTGTGTACCCCTATCACTCATCAACACTTTCAGGCATCCAAACCTTGTTAAGACATACTCAAACAACAATTTTGCAACTATATCCCCTGTACAATGCTTGACAAGCTATGCTTTCGCCCATCTGGTCAAATTTTCCGTCATAGTGATAATGTAACATGCGCCCGTTTGCTTCCCCAGGGGATGAATTGGCCCAATAAAATGAATCCCCCACTTTTCAAAGGGCTACAAAGATACCTATGGGTGTAGTGGTAACTCATCTCTTCATGACGGTCTGTCGGTTCTTTGACAGGCATCAGGCGCCTTACAGTATGCCTTTGAATCCTTATGCAATGTTGGCCACCATAGGCCTGAGCGCAAAATCTTCTGCATAGTTTCTTTGCCTAAATAATTTCCTCTTGTATCGCCCCCATGAGCCTCAGTGAGAATGGTATCATGCTCAAAGTCTAACACATACCTTCGTAATATTTCATCAGCACCCATTTTGTACAAATGTCCCACAATGATTGAAAAGTCGGCTGCGCATACTACTAATTCCTTCCTCTGTTGACTTCTGTACCCTTCCAATGCCATCTTTGTAGTTACGAAGTGAATAATGTCTACAAAATGGACATCCATTGTGCACACTGCAAAGAGATGCACATCACGCACCCTTCCTCCAAGTTACCAGGTTATTCGCCTGTCTCAATTCGTGACAGATGATCAAGGCCCGCGTTCAGCCTCCCCAACTTAACAATGACTTCAAATTCATATTCCTGAAACAATAACATCCATTTGCAAATTCGCCCACCTAACACAGGCTTGTTGACCAAGTATTTTAAGGCAAAATGATCTGTATACATCTTGAAATTCCCTCCTAACAAATAATGCCTGAATTTTTGTAGCGTGTAAACCATGGCCATCCCTTCGTGCTTAGTAATTGAATATTTTTTCTCGTCCTTTGATGACTTCCTACTTGCAAAGGTGATAGGATGGTCTAGTTATCCTTCACTGGCCTGTGTTCATATTGCACCTAGCGTAATGCAAGAAGCATCCACCTGTACATGAAACTCCTTTTTCCAATCGGGGAATACCAAGATCGACGCAGTGACCATCTTTTATTTCAACACATCTAAATTGGGCTAACATTCTTCGTCCCAACAGAATGTCACATCCTTCTTTAGCAGTTTCTCCATGGGTGCAGTGATTTGAGAATAATCTTTGATAAATTTTCTATAGTATCCTATATGTCCCAACATTGTGCATAGCTGCTTGACGTTCCTAGGGGCCTACAAGTTCACAATTACAAAAATATTTGCAGGGTCCACCATTAATCCTTGCTTGCACAAAACATGGCCCAAGAAGATCCTGAAAGGAACACAGAATATGCATTTTTTCAAATTTAGCACTATTTGGTATCTGTGACATGTATCCAGCATTAGGAGCTAACTTTCTACATGGTGCTTCACTAATCCAAACACCATCTAGTCATCAGAGTACACTTCCATAAACTTATGAATGAACTCTTTAAATGTTTCTATGACGATGCGAGAAAATATCTCAGGCGCGTTCTTTAGTCCAAATGGCATCACAGTGTACTAAAAACAACCCCACTTGCTTGAGAAGGTCGTTTTACTCCTATCTTTTGGCGTGATCCTGATTTGATGATACCCTAAAAACCCATCAGTAAAGGAATAGGCCTCCTACCCTCCAACATTATCTAACACTTTGTCTGTAAACAACATCGGAAATGGATTGTGGACACATGCATCATTAAGCTTCCGCTGATCTACGTAGATCCTTATTTCACCCTTTTGTTTCTTCTCTTGAACCACCATCAAACTTACCCAATCAGATTCTTCAACATGTTCTATGATGTTTTCTTCCAACATCTTATCCAGCTCTTGGCGAACCTTTTCCTTATACTTAGGATTGAGGCGATAAGGCCTCTATTTAACAAGCTTCATGTCTGGCTTTAATGTGATCTTCATAACACCTAAATCACCAATTATACCCTTTAAGCCAAAAAACTTGGTGGGGAAGAGATCTTGGTATTCACAAAGTAATTCAACAACTTTATCTACTGTGGCATTGTCCCAATAATCTCTAATTTTTGCGAACTTTAGTTCTTCTTCAGTGCTAATGTTTACTTGCTTTGTTTTCAGAGGTGCGGAGATATCCAAGTTTTCTATTTGTGGTCCTTCGACTTCATGATGCCCTTCTTCTTCTGGAATAATGAGGTTACTTGGGTCTTCTTCTTCCTCTTCAGTAGTCACATAATAGCATTCCAATGTGTGGCACAGCTAGGTGCTCCAGTCTAGTTGGATCCATTCCATAGGTTCCCTCAGTGTTCTAAAGATAACTACTTTAGTCTCATGCAACGCTTTATCGATACTCACAAACCTTTCTTCAAAACTGAAAGTCAATAAGAACCCTTCCTTCAATACATCCCATTATGTGGTGCCATGGCGGAGCTCCATTTCAAGATACCAATTCAAGGGGGTTGTATCTATTGTATAAAAAAATATGTGTACCCACTCTGGTTTTGGTTCTATGCCCCATGCCTTAGTCCATTTTACTAGGTGATCATGCAGATCATCCTTCCCATTATACTTCTCAGTCATTCCAGTATTAGCACACCCAAATCGTAGCTTCATTATTCTTTTGTAATCTCGTCATCCAGTAAAACTATCCTTATGTGTACTCCACCATCGTGCAAGTGTAGCACACAGTGCCAATTCTAATGCTTGGAAGTGGTGGTCCTCAGGGACTTCATGCTCAAATTCATCCAAAAACATATCTATGTCAGTTAAACCATCATGAGGTAATTTTCTTACATCAGACGAAACACAGCGTAGTGACTTCGTCATCATGTTGCATCGCAATGTAGAAAATTCATGTAAGCGATTTTTCCAATGCTCTAACTCCTTGTATGAATCAGAGGTGCAAGAAATATCCCGATCCCATGCAATCTACCCATCTACCATTGGATTGATCCAGTCTTGACCTCGCATTGTTATCTTGTAGATTTGATCTAGCTCATCGTTACTTTCTTCATAATCACACACTAGTTCAGTGTAGCATGCCCCTTCCATAGGGTCCAGTGGCACTATAACCCTAAGAAACTTTCTTTCAAATGACATCCTTATTTTCTTCAAATTAATGACCCCATTCATATCAATAGCCCAATCAATTCCCAGGAGTGCAGGGTAAGGATTACTATCATCGACAATTTCTATAACTTCAAAGTCTGCCACCGCACTCACACCTTCAATATCCACCATTAACCCACATAATCATCCCATGGGAGTGATTTTCTACCGGTTCACCATCCTAAACTAAATTGGAGACCACTGTAATGCAGGTCTCCCCATCCTTTCCGATGTCTGTTTCATAAAACATTCGCATCGAACCCCAAATCTAAGATGACCTGGTCCATCTCATAATCAATTATCTACACTGTTAGCCTCATCTCTCGCCATGTTCATGCCTTATGCTTGCTAATCTTTCTGGCTGCATGGTGTTCATGAGGGGCCTTTTCCTTGCTGGCAAATTTATTTATTAATTCCTACAGGCCTTCCACAACCTTGCTATTGCGTAGCAGTTTCATGCAAGTCTCCAAAAATGTAGTGAGTATAGAGGGATCCACATCTGTAGGTGCACCGAGTTCTTGTATCTTGCCTTGGCTTCCTGAGGTGGAGGCCCCCGCGAAGCTCTTCTTGGCTTCCATAAAATTTTCCTTAGCTCGATCTAGGTCAAAGTTGGATTCTTTCTCTGACGCTTTGTGGATCCATCCCTCTTCTTCAATTTTTTTACCTTTATCAATGCTATTCATCATTCCACTTCTTAGCACAATACTAACGCTTTGATCTTCTTCCCAGGGCTCAACCCTCATCATTTCTTAATTCTATTTCAACTGCTAAGGCTGTGTTTTCTTCTCTTGCATTTTAGCTATTATCACCTGGCATTCTTCTATAGTGTGGTCAAACTGTCTACAGTATTGAAATGACGGGTGTGTAGGATTATGTCATTATCGTGAATAGTTCCATAGCTATTCGCAGTTGTAGCAAATAATCTAACCACAACCTCTACCAGGTCCTCCTCCTCAGCCCCGTCCTTGACCCTGATAACCTCCACGTGCTCCCTCGGCCCCTTCATATTGAGGCCGAGTTTCTTCTTACATATGGTATGTAGAGGTTCTCTCCATTATGAGCTCATAGCTTTGATAGTGGTGCTCATCGGGGCCCACAGATTTGCATAAATTATAGAACAATTGTTAGGGTGTCTATACAAGCCTCTGAAGTAAATCGCAATTATCCGTCACATGTTTCCTAGTAACTTGACAAATGGCACACCACAGTGCAACCCCCATGCTCGCTCTTGTTGGGGCTTCATGGTTCAGGGGAATTGGTCCCCCTCCTGTAATATAATTCGCATATATGGGAGAATGATATTTATCATGCTTGTGGCCCTTGCACTTCAAACACCACACCTCTACGTGCATTTCTGGTTTAATCTCCTTGTATTTATTCAAACTCTATAACTCTAAGTGTAAGCTTGCTAACTGTGAGTGGATCTGTTGCACCCCTAGATTCATATCCTGAATAGGTGATGCATGTAGCCTCACTGTGATCTCCAAGGCTTCTTATTGTGTATCTATCTTCTTCTGTGACACTGTGATCCTCATATGGGGTAGAAGCGACGTGATAAACCAGTCACGATGTTGGTGATCTGTCATCTTCATGTTAGCTTGTCTGATCCGGCACTTCATCATGATCTCTTTAAATTCAATCATTGACTATGAGTCATATTTAGGCCTACTAAACTCTTTGTTCAAAGTCGTCTTAGTCTCTGCTAATGTTGCAAGAGGATTATCAGCACAATACTTAATGTACCAAGTTAGCATGTAATCCTATAAAGCGATCACCAACCATGCCTTCTTTGTGTTCATCGGTGATTTGTTCAGCTGTACATATAGCATTCACAAAAAACCATAACTACTATGGATCTTCACTTCCTATGCCCTTGAAGAGTGGAATTTTCATTGTGTTCGCCATGTGGAAAGGTGGTGGTGGAGGTGGAGGTGTGGCGAAGGTGTATGCGATGGAGGTGGAGGCGACGGTGTAGTGGATGGATGGTTTGTTCTAGGAATCCCATGAGAGATTAGCTTGATAGTGATGCGCGTCGTAGTCTACCCCGCCTCTTCATGTCACTTGAAGGAGGTCCAATCAAGGGACTATACTCTAGTCCTGATCCTTCACGATTTCTAAAGAATCTTCCACTTCGTGTAGCTCTGAACATCAAGGTAATGGCATCACCCGTTTTTCACATAACAACATTTTAATCCAAGTATTCAATGATCTTAAATACTTACCTCGTGGTCCTTTGAAGAATCTTTGCTATAGCTAACAGAGGTATCAACTGCAAATTCTATAACAAATCCTCATAGAATTCAATCAAGCCAGTGATTGACAACCCACGTGATCTTGTTTTTAGAATCTGTTAGTCGTTGCACCAATTCTGGAGTCCACACTATAGGAGTATCAAGCTTCCACCTTCCTTGACTATTTGTCAACTTGGCTAACCACTTGTACAGTTCAATGGGGAAGGTGTAGAAGAAGATTTTGAGTATCTCTGTATACAAATATCTGTCCAACCAATATTCCTTTGACAAGTGTGGCTTCCTATTTTCTTGCACCGCAAACTCGTGAATCTTTCGATCCAATCACTTTTCAATTTCTTTCTTGGTCGAGTTCCAATGATGTGACATCACACATCTCTTTCAAGCAGATCCCGGTCCTGGCAATGCAACCATTTGTTGGATTAAGGCATCCTAACCCAGGTTCAGAGTTAGTTGCACCAACCAACAAAACCTTACACTACTCGCCCTCTCGGCAACAACTCAGGTAGCGCAAGCTACAGTCTCACCTAAAGCAGTATGGGGGGATGCAAGAACTAATTTTCTACATCCAAAGACTAGTGTGATGTCTCTCAGTGCCTTGGATTTGCATTTGCACAGATCGATAAACTCCTAGGGCACATTAATGCACTCAGTTAAAGTGGCCTTCAGACCTTTGCAAAGGCCTGTGATCAGTCCTTATAGAACTTTAACATTCGATTCACCTACTTACATGCATCAGAAAGAAATCCTAACTTGGAGTTCATGTAGATCTACTCAATTCATTAGAAAACATAAGAGAAATCACCACAATCTTCGCGGAAGTGGCTAAGCATTCATTTCATATATTATTAAGTTAAATTCAATGCAATCTCTTAGCATTTAATCAGTACTTCATAAAACATGTCATTTATCAACATCATATAACATTAACAGAGATAAACATAAATGCTTAGGAATTCTTCAAAAAACTGTCTTTATTGATCTTCAATTCACTGATTACAGACTCAAACTTCCCTATGAACACAACTGCAGGGGTCCATGCACTCAGCTGCAAACTCTACCTAGGCCTCCACACACTCAGCTACAGAGCCTTCCTCTTTCTACCTAAGCGTAGGAAGAAGATTCTTCTTGCCTTAGCTTCTTCCCAAGGCTCTTCTATCAACCCACTTTTCTATCTAAGTTCCATCTATTTTTTCCTCTTTCTTTCACTAAGACTCAACTATTTATAGACATTTCCATACAATTCCATGGTCCGTGGACCATGGGTGAATCTTAAAACCGACTCAAAGCTTTACTTAAAACAAGGGGATAAGCCCCTTTGACTCTTATTCATCCACATGCTACGCTTCCACAAATCATGAAGACTTTACATATTATACAAAATTATATACAAAAAAGGACTAAATAATTCCATTCCGCCCCAGGGGAGCCCATCCCAACATGATGTGGTTCTTACTGCACCATGTGATCAAATGGGGGGGTTGGTGTTGGAGAAGTATTTTAATTTTCTTTTGAATAAGAATGCTAATGTAATGCAATTTTCTATTTTTGAAATGAACTATGCTTAATGATTTTTTTTTGTTTTTGTAGAAAGTAAAAGAAATGAATCAACTAGGGAAGAAAACAATGCATAATTTGGCACCTCCCAAACAACGGCACCAAAAACTGATGAGCCTTAGTATTTCAACAAGAATGATGCGACTCCCAAGGCTGCCAACTTAAATTATCAACTTGAGGTTCATACAAATCTAAGAGGTGTCAGCACCGTATGTGCATCATACAATGTATCATTCTTTCGTTGATTTGATGTAATGGAGTGAATTTCATGAAATCAAAGCCTAAACTAATTACAAAAATGGAAATATTACTTTGAAAAGAAATTAATCCTAGTCCCTCTCTATCGAATCCCCCTCACCATATTTCATTGGGGTCCTATGGGCACCATATGCCCACATCTTCAAGCTTATCTCTACTAAGCTCCTTCCCAGTTGCATCGTGATCTTGTGCAAGTGCCATAAAAAAGGTTTATCGCAAGACCCCACTTTGTCAGTGCTATACTCCTCAGCTCCTACCTACCATTTTATCCAAATATCTATGGCCAAGGATCAGGCTAAGGTCCTAAGCCTACAAACCTTGTGCCTAGGGTCTCGTCGTATGGTGAGCAAGTGACTGAGGGTTAGGGATGACCGCCCAACCCCTCCTCCATATATATGTGCCACATAAAACTTAAATAAGACTGAAGCCCTTATGGGATAAGAACCACCACCGTACCATATTGGAAAGGTGCTTGAGTGTTAGATGAGAGGTCATAGGTGATAAGCCCCAGTATTACAATAATAATGTTGCAACTCCCAAGGCTACCAACTTAAATTATCAACCCGGGGTTCGTACAAACTTAAGAGGTGTTGGCACTTTATGTGCCATACAATGTGTCCTTCTTTCATTGATCTGATCTAATAGAGTGAATTTCATGAAATCAAAGCCTAAACTAATTGCATAAATGGAAATGTTACTTTGAAAAGAAATTAATCCTAGGCAAGAACAACAATTTTTAATTGAAATCCTAAGGGCATGAATTCAAATATATAGGCCTAATCTACTTTATAAAAAGGCATGTCCTATTGGTGTTTATTATTCCTCAGTAATGGATTTAGAACCTAGGGTTAATGATTAAATCCTAAGACACAAAAACCAATCTTTTGGAGCAAATATGGTCAAGTATACACGTGTTATAGGAGTGCTATTGGCGAAACAAAATTGCTATAGGTGGAGATAATTCACCGAATGACCAAGTAAATAAAATTAAAATGGGATGGGATTTTTTTTATTAATTAGGATGACTTAGGACTCCATTCCAAGTGGAATTACTCCAAAATACCCATGTTAACACGTGCTAAAAAAATAACAAAAAATTACTACTCTGAAAACCAGAAATTCAAGAACTAGTGAGTTACTTAACCTATCAAATGCCTAACCTAAGAAATTGAAAATGAAATAGGGTAAATTATGTTTTTAACTTGAATTTGTTTATGACCTAATACAATTTTAATAAACTCAAAAGAATCTCATTAAAACGTTCTAAAAAATAGCAGAAAATTACTACTTTTTGCTACAAGGAGCTTCCAGAAATTCCAGATTTATGAACTATTAAACCAATCCAAGTAGCTCAATGATGAATATGATTTTCAAAATTTATTCTAAGGATTCATCATGCTTGTGACTCTGTAAATAACCTGAAAAAAACTAGCTTCAATCATTTAACCCAATCCTGTAGGAAAATAAGCACCAATACTAAATGGAGAAATAGGAAAAACAAGAATAAGAGGTGCATGTGAATAAGAAGTGAAAAGAAGAAAGAAAATTGTACAAAATACCCTAAGGCTCATGGGATGGTCAAGCCCGAGGATACTCAGAGTCCTATGAAGGATAAAAATCTTTAGAAGCTAAAAATGACACCAGACTTCATTATTTGAATCAATCCAAGTAAACCCCTGCTAGAAATGAAAGTGGAGCTGCAAAAAAAAAGTTTCCTCCACAAGAAGACTAAGAAATACCTACCTCTAGAGGAAAATTATAATTTCTACTTCTACAAAATAATGAGGAAGCATTATCCTTGAAAGGAGGAAGCTTTCCCTTCCAAAATCCCTCAAATAGTGGATCTAGTTCCCAACACTAGGAATCTATATTAAATGACAAGGAACACATTCCTAGATCTTCTCAATCACTAAAGCTCAAAGATTTGTCAATAATTTCATTCTATTTTGTTCATTTATTATCCAATGTTGATCCTACTATAGTAGGGAGAATGTCCCTAGATTATCCCCTCCTCCAAATCCTCATAATCAGCCCAATATGCTCACAATATTCTACAAAAACAAATAATATTAGGCACAAATATGCAATTATCTCTAAACCTTCCTAATGAAAATATTAAAGTTAAAAATATGTCATCTAATATAAAAGGATAGGTTTAACATGCCGAAGTATGGTCAGATGGGCCTTGATTTATGTCTAATTTAGAGTCCCATCAGCAGGGTCGAACCCAGTTGAGGGTGTCCAACCCATACTTAAATTCTGGCCAATCATGGGGTGCCACACGGTGGGCTCTGGTTAGGCTACATGGCATACCCTAATTGGTCCACCACACACAAAATGACCCAATCAGAATGAGCCAATTTGACCAATATTAGGCTGCCATTTGGCATGCTCTCATTGGTCCATACCTTCCAAGTCAATTGATGATGTTAGCAATATAGTAGCCCAATCAGAAAACCTGCTAATTTTTTAAGTGTAGGGCCAAACGATCAGAACCTGATAACTTGAGCATACGATATCAAATTGAGGTGAAACAAGTGTCATTGGATTCAGAATGACGAACATTTTGACTTGATGTCAATTTTGAAACATTCTGGGCATTTCCATTTTTGATCTAAAATTTGATCAATGGATCAATAATATATAGTGCTTAAGTTCTGAATAGGAAATCCGAGCTCTCCTAAGAACTAATGAAGATAAACCTAATCCTTATGTTAAGATCCCCATGGTATATGCTTATGTAGTTGATAGAGATACTACATGGTGTTTCTTTCATGGCTAGATAAATGGTCCATTATTGAAGCAAAACACATAGCTAGAAGTGGATTTTTGGTCAATGTTATCACTAGTCTAGTCAAAGTTGGTGAATCTAACAAATGAACCTAAACTATGATAATATTTGACACTAAAATGAGAGGTACCTTCAAGGTAAAAAATAATCCTCTTTGTAACTTTCTAGTAACTTTCTCATAGATCTTTGCATAAATCGAGAAACCATACGAATGACAAAGGATGTTGAAAATACTAAGAGGGGGGGGTGAATCAGTATTATCTAGTTCTTTTAACAAATCTTCCTTATTTACACTTTGAATTATTTTTTCATATCAGTACCATAAAATAATGAGCAAGAAAAACAGACAGTCACATCAAAAGAACACCAGATATAGGTGGGAAACCCCAATGTGGGTGAAAACCACCTGCTGCAATATGTCTCTATCCTTCTTTCAAATTAGAAACTCCTTTTACAATGGTCTTGTACTGGTGCAGTCCTTTACTAGTACGCAGGCTGCAACCTGCAAAGAGCTACAACTCTCTCTCGTCTTCCAGTCTCTCCTGGAAGGCAGCTACAACCCCCTACTTCTTTTCTTTCAAGGACCACTTTTCATAAATTTTCAAACTGGATCCATAAACATCAAATGATAATCAAGTACCAGTAAGTCACCCAAATAACCAGATCCACAGTAATAGTAAACTAAACCCAGAACACCTTATCAACAAAACAATCAGTCAACAAAAGATCTTAAGACAGATACGCAATTTCCCTTTCTTTGGCCTGCGTCGCTACGCACTTCACCTTCTGTGGTGTCGCGCACCTCCGCAGTTGCACCTTCTGTGGCGCCGCGCACCTCCACAGCTGCGCCTTCTATGGCGCCGTGCACCTCCGCAGCTGCGCCTTCTGTGGCGTCGCGCACTGCGCCTTCGGTGGTGCCTTTGTGGCGTCTCCTGTGGCGCCTCCGCACTACGCCTTCTGTGGCGCCTCCGCACTGCGCCTTCTGTGGTGCCTCTGTCGCGTCTCCGCACTGCGCCTTCTGTGGCACCTTCACATTGCGCCTTCTATGGTGCCTCCGCACTGCGCCTTCTGTGGCGTCTCTGCACTGCGCCTTCTGTGGCGTCTCTGCACTACGCCTTCTGTGGCATCTCCGCATTGCGCCTTCTGTGGTGCCTCTGTGGCGTCTCCGCACTACACCTTCTGTGGCGCCTTCGCACTGCACCTTCTGTGGCGCCTCCGCACTGCGCCTTCTGTGGCGTCTCTGTGGCGTCTCCGCACTGTGCCTTCTTTGGCGCCTCTGTGGCGTCTCCGCACTGCACCTTCTGTGGCGCCTCCGCACTTCCGCACCTACAGCGCTCGAGAG
Source organism: Pinus taeda (assembly GCA_000404065.3). NCBI lineage: Eukaryota > Viridiplantae > Streptophyta > Pinopsida > Pinales > Pinaceae > Pinus > Pinus taeda. The sequence goes on from APFE030011774.1 coordinate 24,422, forward strand.
ATCACCCTTCACAGATTCGCTTTCCACTTCACTTTCATATAGATCGAGCTTTTGAAACAATAACCCAATATTTCAGATCTTAAGATATTCAACCCAAAAGCATACACAAGCCAAATGATCTCCTTTGCTTTATATAGGCAAGCTCTTCCTCAAATCATGGACCAATACCACGGCCAAAACCATAACAAAACAATACCGTC
>APFE030011788.1:0-18104 GCA_000404065.3 Pinus taeda
CCCCCGGTTGGGGGGTCCGGGGACCAGCGGTCCCCCGGCGGGGGCTCGGGGCAGCACCCCCGAAGCTAAAAACAGATGTAAATTTGCCTTGTAAAAGTATAGTAATTTCTAGTCAATCTGAGCCGTTCATTAGGTGGATGATCTGACGGTAGAACTTATGTTTAGTTTACGGTTTTTTGCCCTAGAAGGCAATCCCTCTCTTTGTATGAGGGCATTGTATTTTGAGGCGGTGATAGAGGTGTATTCTGTGTGTGAGCGAGAAACAGAGAGGTGAGGCTGTGAGAGAAAATAGAGGATATTACAGCGGCTTTGCTGTAGGTTGTGACTCTTCATTTTGCTGGATAATAGAAAGGAAGGACTGGCTATTCGAGGTGGACGTAGCCCAAACTGGGTGAACCACGTATATCTGTGTCTCTCTTGTTTTGTGCGTTTTTTGTGTTTATATTTCTACAATATTTTATGTGTTCCATTGCTCCGTAATATATAATTTTCTAACAATGAATTTGAGTACTATGCCATGAAATGTGTACACAAAAAGTCAAGCAAGAAGGCCTCAGGAGGAGAAGAAGGTGAAGCCTTAGTATCACAGTTCAATCTTTCCTTCACCCTTATCACGTTCATGGCCAAAAAAGTGATGAGGAGGGTGTGGGACTTGGACTCAAGTGCATCATTCCACATGACAGGGTGTAAATATTTTTTCAATGACCTAGAGGAGAAATATCTCTAGATGCACATTGAGTTGGGGGATGATGAAAGGTACAATAGGACTGAGATTGGTACAATCACCTTTCAGAAGGACTCAGGATCCCCTCTCAGAATCAAGGATGTCATGTTTATCCCAGGCCTAAAGAAAATTATCATCTTTGTTGCAATTTTGGAAGACTGTGGTTATGATGTGATCTTCAATAAAGGGAAATATTTCTTGAGACAAATAGCCACAGGACATGTGAAGCATATCAGGGTTCTTATGAAGAACGTGTATACGCTATATGTGGAAGATAGTGTTGCATTAATTAGTAAGGCTGAGAAAGTGCAGAACCATGATCTTAATGAAAGTTGGCACAAAATACTTGGAAATTTACATAATGACACCTTGAAGATTATGCAGCAAATAACTACTCACCTCCCTAAAGGATCACTTGAGAAATAAGATGTCTGCAAAGGTCGTACCTTGCGGAAGTATATAAAATCCACACTCCATGATCGGGATAGTAAAGAACATGTAGTTCTAGAAAGAGTCCACTCTAATGTCTGTGCACCTTTCTCGACAACATCCACTACTAGAGATAAATATTTTGTAATTTTATTGATGACTTCTCAAGGAAGTGTTGGATCTTATTCATGGGGAATAAGGATGAGACATTCTCTAAGTTTGTAGAATTCAAGCCACTAGTTGAGAAAGAAACTGAAAATAAGGTGAAGGATCTAAGGGGCGATAATGGAGATGACTATGTTTCAAATGAATTCATGAATTTTTGTGCAAAAGAAGGAAGTCAAAGAGAGATGACAACATGCCACAACTCATAGCAGAATGTGGTGGTTGACAAAAAGAACCAGATAATTGTTGGAGATATGAGAGCTATGTTACATAACCAGGTCCTACCACTGCATTTTTAGGAAGAGGCATGTAACACAATAGTCTATTTTCAAAACTAGAGTCCTCATTAAATTCTTGGTATGACTACACTGGAGGAGACCTTCTCAGGGATAAAGTTGGGTTTATCGCACTTAGGATTTTTGGAGCCTTGGTTTTCTTCCATGTATCCAAAGAATCAAGGAAGAAGCTTGAGCCAACAACAGAGTTGGGGGAATTCGTGGGCTACACACAAAATCCTCATAACTATCGTGTACTTACCTTCCCTCAAAATGACAGTTGTGTGAAGGGATGTAAATTTTGATGAGGAGAAATCAATGTGGTGCTTTATTGAGAGGGAGCTTCATATCCCACCAAAAGAGGATATTTTAGCTCCAAAGGAGGAGCCTCAGAAATTTGTGGAGAATCCACAAATTGAGGAGTAGAGAGTGGAGACATTCACTCAAGCAAAATCATCCAGAGTAGGAATGAAAAGAACTAGGGAATTTGATATACTTGTGCACGATGCGAGGGAGAATGTGGGAGCTCCTTCAAATTTGTGCAGGAAAAGGAGGTCACCTAAGAGGTACACTGACTACATGGCTCTAATGAATGAGATTGTAGATATTGAGGCATCCTCTTTTGAGGAAGAAGTTGAACAACATATTTTGGTTGATGCAATGGTGGAAGAATGTGAATCCATCTTGAAGAATAGTGTTTGGGAAGTCGTCCTAAGACTAATAGAGAAATCAGTTGTGGGTTCGAGATGCATCTTCAAGGTTAAGCATTCAGAATATGGAAGCGTAGATAAATACAAGGCTAGATTTATGGCCAAAGGATTCTCTCGAGTTGAGGGAATTGACTATGAGGAAACTTTTGCTCTTGTAGTAAGGTATTCACCCATTAGAGAAATTCTTGCTCTAGCTACAAAGATGGAGTGGAAGATCCATCAAATGGATGTAAAAACAAAATTTCTCAATGGGGTTATTAAGGAGGACATGTACAGTGAGAAACCATAAGGTTTTGATACATTTTATTAGGAGTCTCATGTGTGTAGACTCAAGCGAGCATTGTACAATCTCAAACAAGAACCATGTGCTTGATACACCAGGATTGACAGCTACCTCACTAGTTTGGGCTTCAACAAAAGTGAAGCAGATGAAAACCTATATCCCATATTGGTAGAAGGTAAATTTTTTATTATTGTCTTATATGTCGATGATTTAATATTAACTAGTGATGAGAAACTAATAAGATCTTGCAAGGAGGACCTTGCAAGGGAATTTGAAATGAAGGAAATGGGTCTCATGCACTACTTACTTTGGTTGGAAGTATAACAAGGCGATGGGGAACTATTTATGTCTCAAGCTATGTATGGAAATGAGATAGTACAAAGATTATGCATGGGGATTTCTAAACCCATTGAGACACCTCTAGTGACCAACTAGAGGAAGGATGATTCCACTTCAGGTGAGGAAGTGGATGATACTATTTATCAATAACTAGTGGGTTCACTAATGTATCTTGTGAACACACGACTAGATATGTGCTATGCAGTCAACTTGTTGAGCCAAGATTTGGTTAGGCCAACCTAATTATAATGGAAGGTAGTTAAGCATGTTTTATGGTACCTCAGAGGCACTACCCAGTTTAGACTATGGTACAAATAGATAGAGGGAGTGAAGTTGTGTGGCTTCATAGATGTAGATTTAGTAGGGAGTCCATCTGACCGAAAGAGTAAATCAGGTGGAATATTCGTTGTTGGATCTGTAGCTATTTCCTAGTACAACAAGAACCAAAGATCTGTGGTGCTTAACTCAAAAGAAGTAGAATACATGGCTACAAGTCAAGCAACATGTGAGGTGATCTTGATGAGAAAGATACTTATGGTATTGTTTGAGATGGATACAACTGAGATCTATTGTGATATGTATAGTTGCATCAAGCTCTTGCAGAATCCTATATTTCATGATCGATCCAAGCATATAGTTATCTGGTATCACCATTTATGGGACTTTGTGCAGAGGTGGTTAATGTTTCTACAATACATTTTGATAGAGGAACACGATGGTGAAATTTTGAAAAAGGATTTGTCAAGAGGGAATTTCAAGTTCCATAGGTGCAGGATAGGGGTGGTTGATAATCATTTCTTGATGAGTGGGAGTGTTGAAAAATGGAGAAAGAAAGTCAATTTTATTTTACATTGGTCAAATTGATAAAATCCAAATTTCCACATCAGCAGACAACTTGGATGCAATTAACTTGTGTGACATGGCTCTTTTCACTGAGTTAGCTTAATAAATTCAAGTTTGGGGAGTTGGAGTTCAGTTAAGCATGTGTGATTGCTAATTTGTAGCAATAAATATCAATTATTTCAAGTTGTTTTTAGTGAAACTAGTTGTAACAGTTGGAGGAGATAGTGCAAGGTGAGTTGTGCAGTGGAACCTCAGTCTAACTCAGTGATCATCTAGTTAACTGATTAGTATTCAACCCAAAATAGTTGGTGCATGTAGAGAATTCGAGTTCCCCAACTATTTTGGAGATTCCAAGGAAATGTAACATGAGTTGTAGACTAGTCTTAAGTATATAGGTGTTGCATGTCATTAGATGATCAACCTTGGGAATTGCAAAGGAATTTTGGAGGAAATTCCTAAATAATAGGGGCCTAATTTCTTCAGTACTTTCGAAATGAAATAGGGGCTCAAGCATAGGAAGGAATTGACTAAGTTTGGGTCAGATCTTCTTAGTGAGCATAGGGATAGGTTATTCAGTTGTAGGTTGAGCTCAGATTGTGATACAAATTTACTTTCGAAATGAAATAGGGGCTCAAGCATAGGAAGGAATTGACTAAGTTTGGGTCAGATCTTCTTAGTGAGCATAGGGATAGGTTATTCAGTTGTAGGTTGAGCTCAGATTGTGATACAAATTTTAATACATCTCTATTCATCATATTTAATGTAAGTAGCCATAAGGGGGTTTTAACAGATCACTTTCCCTTGGAAAAATATTATGCATATGTGTTATTTCTTATTGCATGTCTATGATTGATGTTCTAAAGTATGAATCATATTCGACAGAGCAGTAGAGTAAGATTATGTGTTATGATTTAGATTAAATTTCATGAGCAATTGCAATTCTACATCATAATTTCTACAATGCCTTGTTGACTCTTACACAACCCAAAAGAATCCAATTTTTTGCTTCTATACCTCAGAGATTATCAATCTGACATTATCCTTCTATTTCCAACATAGGTCTACTAATAAACCCTTATGCGGCTCCTCAGTTTGTACCCTTAATCTGAAGTTCGTAACCCTCGAAACAACTTTGACCTAAGATATTATTTTCTGAAGGAGAATAGGAAACATCAGGCCTAATATTTTTTCTTGAGGCATAAACTCTTAAGTATCCTTTTACTACATAAATTAGGAAAACAACCCTCTTCTTTTGTTCAGAGAGATTACATCCCAATCAGTTGTTCTTCCTTCTGCAAACTAGGGTAACTAATTATAGTCATACTCATCCAACCCTTGTACTACCAAGTTCGAATAAGATCATCATAAATAACTCAACCCCCTTCATCTACTCAACCTTCTTGATGGTCTAAGAAAGATATCATATCACTTGGATTCTACAATACTTAGCCAAAACTCGCATCAAGAGATAATAAGTGCCACTTGCTTCATTTTATTATACCAAGAGGAGAACTTGTATCATTGTCCAAGAACACTTGCATTATTATCCTTCCATTAACATCAAATCCCTTTCCATTACCTAGAAGGAGTAACTTATGTTATTTTCAAACCTTATGAGTGAACTCGCACCATTGAACCATTTAGGAATAAAATTTGTATTACTAGGTAGAAGATTCTTGGATCTTAGCCATTGTATATGAAAATTTAGATTTCTATTTCAGATCTTGCTCAAGTAACTTTCATATATGAGGGATGCATAACTTGGATCATAGTCAAAGAGGAGATTTCCATCCATGTCTAGGTGTATCGCAATATCTTGCACGAATTACTAGGCAGACCTTCAATATGAATTTTGGATCTCCATACTTCAAGAAAGAACTTATATCCCTGTTTTGCATTCCTTTTACTGAGAGAAATTCAGACTGCACAATAATTTCAAAAAATTCTTCAAGTAATACTACCAACAAGATGTGAAATTCATCCTTCTTCCCTCACCTTAGCTCTGATACAATGTTGGAAAATGAAAGTATTTGTAGATTAAAGTTGACATTCCTTACTTGATAATTACTTTTGATATTATTTTTTTTATTATTATTTAGTTTTAATTCTTCATCAAGCAATAAACAAAACATGAATATCACAAATAAAGAACGCAAGATATAGGCTCCAAGCCAGGGAAAAATCCCATAATTAGGGAAAACCCTAAAAACCCTCTTCTTATAGAATGAGATCAAGTGAGATATACAATACCTGAGACCAAGACAAATACCTCCATAAGATCCCCAAGTTAGCCCTCCAATCACTGTAAAAAATCTTCCCTTAATAGCCCTTGTCTCACAGAGAAATTTATCCTCCTTGTAGCTTGTATTTCATGGACCTCATGATCCCTCTATATTTTGTATAACACTATTGTTACAATATTTTTTGAGCATGAATTATTGTCTTTCTTTAACTTGCATATCATCATAGGAGTGGTCCTTCTTCAGCTCACGTAACACTAGAGAATCATTGCCTCAGATACATGCAACACATCGCATGAGAAACTTGCATTCTTCAAGATAATTTTGTCATAAAAGACTTGCATCTTCTTAAAATTCCATACCACAAAAAAATAGTTTATATGGTTCTAAAACAACCACAGACCTTCAACAAATATGCTGCAAAAAAACATGCATAACACTACCATAGAGATTCACATATCTCACTTCAGAACATCGACCAACTAACTACCTTTTGGTGGAGCATTGATGTAAATATATAGTAGTTTTCCAATGTGAAAGGTCATGTTTGTTGATCATAATGACTTTACTAACTAGAGGGGCGAACTTGGTGTTATGGAGGACTATTTGACTCTTTTGAACTAAAAATAAATTAATTTTCCATTTCTTACAAAGAGTTCAAAAGGACTATGACTCAAATTCAATTCTTTGACTCAACAAAAGCCTAGAAGTATTAAGAACATGCTTGACTAAATAACTAATAATAATATAAATATTTTACTTCTTTTACATAAAATACAAATTGATACATGTACAAAGATAAATATGAAGACCGAGCCTAGTTACTTTTCCAATAGTATGTCCCCATTTAAACTTGTTTTAGATATTTTCCAACTTCACCTTCGGATATTTTATATGGGAAGCAATGGGGAGTGAGGGAGGTTCTTCCAAGGAATGCATTAAGGGAAGAATAATTGTTGATTATATTAGGGAGATTCATCTACAAGTACACGAGACACTGTAAAATTCATAGGAAAAATACAAGCCTCGTGATGATCATCACAAAACAGAGAGGTTGCTCAAGGAGGGATATAGAGTATGGTAACAATTGAATAAGGAGATGCTATAGAGTCTTGGTAAGAAAATCAGGGCTCTAAAATATGTTCTTATTTAAGATACTAGCAAAGATGGGAGATAATGTTTATAGATTTGTACTTTCCCATATATGTGCATTTACTTAGTGGTGAATGTAGGGAATCTGGAAATTTATGAGTCTTTCATGCTAGACCAAGAAGAGGGACAAGTCCTCCCTTCTGTATAGGATTTGGTATAAGATGCTCAGGTAGATTTGAAAGAAAATGCAATTTTGTAGAAGAGATTTAGAACTATGAGACAAGGTCAACATGACCTTTGGTGGATTGGTTTGAAAGAATAGATTCTAGGCAAGGTTAAATGGTACACCTGAGAGAAGGGAGATGAAACAATTCCTCATCTCATTCAGTATAATATTTTTAGGACCAGAATCTTCCCAAAATGTGGAGGTGTGATCCATATTTTATCATTATATTTTCTTTCACTAATCTCGATGCTTTCAAAGTGGAAAAAATGGAGAAATAAGCTCAAAAGACCATTTTTACTTGTGAGACCTTGTTTGGGAAATTGGGGGCACCTTTAGAAAGTAGTTTGAGTCATGAAACATTTATGGGAGCGGCAAAATTTTTCTTCTTAAGCATTTCACCTTTTAGCAATATAATACACACATATGTCTTTCCAACATCATAAGAATCACCTTAATTTGAGTCCATATGCAAAAGTTATGCCACCCAATAATTGGTCTTCCTATTTTAACTACCATGATTTGAGAGGATGCCACATCATCCTACATTATTCACGGAAAATAGGACAGCCATGTAATTGTGATGAAGAAGACTCTTGAAGAGTCAAAATTATAACTCTAGCTAAGCCTTGAGGGAGTCAAACTTAGAAAGTAGGCTATCAAATTATGTTATAACTGAGCCATCAGGAGGAAAAGGGGGTTCTGTGCAATTCAACTGCATTGTGTTTCATATACGAGCAAAGTAGCCAAGTTTGGATAGGAAGAGAGAAGACCTAGAGAGTTTGTGCATTGCAACAAATCTCATTTCTTTTTACTTGTATCGATTTTCATTCATATAAATAGAATAGAGCAACGAGTTGGGTTTCCTAAATTATATCTTGTTCTAATTTTTGATTTGTAGTATTTCACTATTTTCTACAAATCTATGTATTACATACATAAACATAACACATTAATTAAAAAATCAATAAATCTAAGACAAAGTAACCCTTATAATATAAATTTCAGATTTTAAACATAATTCTATGAAATCTGTTATAAGAAACTATCTAAAAAAAATATCTATAATAATTTACCAATAAAAAATAAGCCATTACCATAAAACAAACATTCTATGTTCGGTTAAAAATCATACAAAGTTGCATACATAAATGTAGTTAGAAAAATTTATGTAGTTGAATACATAAATTTTGTTTTCACAATGTATATAGTTATTTAAATGGACTTGTCCATTGGATTTCACATTGTATATAATTATCTAAATGGAATTGTCCAGAACCTGTTTTCTGTTATATCAATTTTATACTTAAATTCTAGTTTATTATTCAATTATTATGGCAGAAATTGAATGAGAATTTTTTAATAAATTGTTTTTTATTATTTAAATAGAGTTTTTAAATATACAAATAAATTTAATATTTCAAAATATTTATAAATATTGAATTATAAATAAATTTTATAATTTAAATTAAACAAATTTCTCAACTCGTTCCGCCCCTTTTCACCACATAGTGACAGTTTTTTTTGGGATATAATTGAAAATAAAAATTATAATATAGATTTAGTAATGACATTAAAAATAGAGTTGTTTATTAAAACCAGAGTTGTTTTTAGTGAGATCTTTTGGAAGGTTTTTTAGTCTATTTTTTCTAAAATTTTGCCAGAATTTATTGAAATCACAAACTTGATAAATAACTCCTACACAAACTAATTGCCTTAAGGTTCTTTAAGGTGACTAATCCATATATAGAATCAAAAAACCAGTTTAAATAACACAAATCAAAATTTCACTTTAAAATTTTCTATCAAAATTCAAGAAAATCCAAAAAAACACACTAAAAACAACTCCATTAGCAAAGCAGCACTAAAACGACAGTACCTGTAGCTGTAGTTGTATGGCAGAAATTCTTATTGAAGTTAAACAAAAATTAAGAAATAACATAATAATGATTCACCTAAATATCGAATATTTTCCTATACGATTGCCATGGGACGGATGCTGTGTCAGATGATGATCATGCATTCATTCCGATGATGATCATGCATTCATTACCATAACTTACGGTGGAATCTGCCCTGAAGCGATTCCATGGCTGCTACAAGCCGCGGCGCGAACAGCATCTGTTGAACGGGATAAAGCAGAGCGAGAATCAAGTGCAGCTAGAGGTGGCAAAACAACATATATAGCCAATGGCCTCGAAGAAGGAAGCGAGATCAACCGCTCATTGGGGTTTAGAAGAACATTCAGCGCTTGCCTTATCGAAGGACGAAGTTTCGGATCAGGATGCGAGCAAGCAAGTCCCAAAATCAGTGCTCGTTCGATCTGCTCTTCCTCAAAATCACCATTCAATCTCGGATCTGCCGCCTCCATAACTCTTCCATGCCCGTAAAGATCCCATATCCAATCTACCAAATTCTCCTCTTCTGATAGCGGATATCGCTCCACCACCCGCCTGCCGCTTACCACCTCCAACATGACGACCCCGAAACTGTAAATATCTGACTCCGAAGTGGCCTTGCCGGTGTAACCGCATTCTGGCGCCCAGTAGCCAGGCGTTCCTGCTAACTTGGTGGAGACAGCCGGAGATGTCTCGTCGTGCTCAATGAGCCGGGCAAGGCCGAAGTCACCTAAACGGGCATTGAAGGCTCCGTCAAGCATAACATTGCTGGGCTTAATGTCTCGGTGGACGACTTTCTGCTCCCATTCTTCGTGAAGGTACAGCAACGCCGAAGCCAGCCCGCATAAGATTCGGTACCTCCGCGCCCAATTCAGACGGGGTTGCTTCTGATTCTGATGCTCATCCTCTGGCTGCCTGAAGATGGCTTTATCGAGGCTCCCATTTGGCATATAGTCATACACAAGCAGCAGCTCGTCGTTCTCGTGGCACCAGCCCTGGAGCTCCACCAAGTTTCTGTGTCGAAGTCGACCTATGGTGCTGATCTCCGACATGAATTCCCGCTCTCCCTGTCTCGAGCAGGCAGAGATTCTCTTCACCGCCACTAGTGCTGCGGCTCCATCTCGGCCTTCCAGAGTTCCCTTGTAAACGCTCCCAAAGCCACCACTTCCAAGCAGTTCCGTCTCGCTGAACTTCTTTGTGGCAGTCGACAATCGTGTGTAGGAGAACGCGTGAGGGCCGTAAGGCGAGTCTGGCGATAAACCCGTCATAATTGCTAGCTCCCCGCTAAGCCTCTGGTCTGAGATTGACCCTGCATCTCGTCTTCTTTTCATTCTTCTGCCAACGAACCAGGCCGACACCACAGATCCGACTGCAATCGAACCGACAATAAGGCCGATCTTCAGGCCCCTCCTCCTCGATTCTCTTTTCGACCTTCGTTCTCCGAGAGACGCTGTAGCAAGAGACGACACGGGCAAGGCCTCCGAACTGAAATTCCAGTCCAAAATACGTTGAATCTCATAAGAATTCCCCGTTGCCGCGGAGAATCCAACATAGGCTGATCGCGGAACGGTTCTTGACAGCTCGATTGTGCGGTTCAAGATGCTCGCGTAGCGAAGTGGTCGATCTGCATAAGCGGCGTGTATTTGCAGGGTCTTGTTCCAGCCATCGTAATGGATTCGAACCCTTATCGGTCGCCCTGATTTGATGTCGATGCTGTGCCGTCCCAGGCCGACGGTCACATTGGATTTGATGCTCTCGATATCTATTCCGACATGGTTGTCATCCGGATCGAATTCGTTCTTGAAGGTGTCGAATTCGACGGCTAGCTGATTTGTTGCGTTTCCGTCTGTTGATGGATCAAACACGCCCAGAAACGATCCGAAGCTTTCGGGAAGAAAGGGTTTGTTGGTGGGGACTATGATGAATGCCAGACCGTCGGCATTGAAATTCTTCAGCCCAGTAGGACTGGTGATGTTGCGGACGAGTATGGTAAAAGTGGTTGTAAATGTGGTCGGCCACACAGTTATTGGTTTACCGTAGAGGACCCTTCCGATGCAGTCGGCAAATTGAGAATATTGATCCGTCTGATTAAAAGAAGCGTTGGATTTGGCGGTTGGCGACGGAGTGAGATCGATGTAACCATGCGAAGGAGAAACGGAGGCGTTTCCCATGTATATTAACTGGTTGCGGTTGTTATTGCCAAATGATGGGAAAGAGAAACGTGAAGTACTTCCATGGGAGTGCGCAAGCTGCGAGATGAATATCAGGACTGCAACCAGCGAGGCCAGAGCGTCCACCTGCATGATGATTACAGCAAAAACTAAAACAACATCGAGATAAATAGCTGGGTATTCGCCACTGATCAGATTGTTGATAAGCAGGCATTAAACGAAGACACTGAATATGAATGATTTGGGTCCTGCCAAGGTACAGTCACAAAGTAAATGGCTGACTCTACACCCAAATCCACTATAAAACCAAACACTTCCAGAACAGACCATTCTCTTTAGATTCTAGAAGTAACCATTCTCAACAGTCAAAAATATAATTTTTTCAAATAGGAAGAATATAATAGCCATATATTTATTTCCCATGTGGATTGACTAAGGCAAGAATATAGAGAGAGTAATCGAGAAGAACAGCTGGTCATTCGTCAGGGATCAAACTGTTGATGAGCAGGCATTAATAAAAATGAAACGTTCAAATTGAGTATGAACGGGAGCCAATTACAGTGACAAAGTAAATCGACAATAAAAGTAAACAATTCTCTTTAGATTCTCGAACAACCATTCTCAATAATAAAAAAGATCATTTTTTCCAGTATGAAAAATATAATATCTATTTCCTATGGTGATTGACTAAAGCAAGAATATTGAGAGAGGAATGGGGCGAAGGCAATACATGAGAGCGATATTATCATTTTTAAATCAAGTGAAACGGATAAAATGTCTCAATTATCAATAACTATTCGAAACGTCATCCTCAAGAATCATGAGAAGGAAATAAAATAAAATCTTATGTAGACTATTTTTTACTAGCCCCGAAATAAAATCTTATCTCGGACCCTTCTTTACTTTCCCACCGAATCATCCGTTTCTATTGACTCTAAAGGGTTAAACTTTTAAGCTTTAAAATTGAATTAAGGATTTGTTACTATTTATGTGGATAAGCCTTCATTATCTATTTTAAGTAGAAAAGGGGCAAATTTTGTAGATCATAAAATTATGATAATGTCGAGTGGATCATAATATCAATTATCATTGGCTTTTTAATTTAAAAATTTAACTTTATAGCTCGTATAAGTGTAGGGATTTAAGTTGAGATTTCACATAATTTTAAAAGGATGGATATTTATTATAAATTTTTATTAAAATGAGATATATCTATATATAGGGTTGATATATGTTAATAGGCATAAATAATTATATGCATAATCACATTTATGATTGATAAACAATAAATATATATTGTAAAGGTTTAATATTAATATTAATTAATATACAATTATAATAACTATATTATAATTATTTTTTAATAATTATTATTATTATATTATTAATATTATGATTTAATATTCAGATTTAGCTTTTGCATTACAATGTGTTGGCCAAAGAATGCATTTTTATGAGATTCGTGCTATTGAGCAAGTTACAAGTTCAAACCTCATCTTCCCCATGCATCATGCAGGGGTTAAGCTGTTGTGCATAGTGGTTATAGTGAAAACAAATGAGAATCAATCTTATATCACTTGCATACAAGGACTAAAGAGCTACTGATTTATTCAACATAAAAATAAATAATAAATAAGTAAATATTAGTCTTCAAATTTAATATATTAAATCTTAAAATTAATATTATAAAGCCTAATATTATAAAACCTAATATATTATTATACATATTAGAGTTTATAATCTTAATCTTAATATAATAATAGTAATAAACCATTAGGATTTAGTACTAGTGTTAGAATAATAATTGTATATTAATATTATTATATATTATAATTATCATATATAGGATTTATATTATAAACTCTAGAATTAATATTATAAACCATAAGATTTTAAACCCTCAAGTTAAGATAACAAGCTCTAACTTTAATATATTACACATTAAGAATATAAACCATAAGTGTAATATTATAAACCTTAGGATTGATATTCAACCCTAAGATTAATATTGCAAAACATGAAATTAATATTTTAAACCTTAGAATTAATATTACAGCTCCTACATTTGATATTATAAACCCTTAGGATTATAATTCCTAAGATTAGTAATATATATGTTAATATTAGTATTAAACCCTAAGACTAATATTATACCCTAGGATTAATATTTCAAACCTTGGGATTAATATTTTAAACCTTTCGATTAATATTATAATCCCTAGCATGATATTGTAAATCTTGGATTAAAACCAAGGATTAACATTGTAAATCTTAAGATTAATATTAAAACCCCGAGGATTATAAATCATAGGGTTAATATAATAAACCCTACAACTAATATTATAAACCATAGTCTAATCTATCAAGGATTATAAACCTTGAGATTGTAAACCCTGAGCTTAATATATTAAACCTTAAGTTTAATATAAACCCTATTATTATAAGCCAAATATTAAATCTTAATATTATAAACGAAATATTGTAAACCAAAATATTACAAACCCTAATATTAAACGCCAATTTTCTAAAGTTGCAATGGGACGTTGAATAAATTACAATGCAATGTAATATTGCAACAATGATTGTTGGATTGATTGTCACATTAAGACAATGTTCGTCACAATATGACATTGGATAAATTTATGTGGCAATGTCACAATATTAAACCCTAATATTAAATAAAATATTATAAACTCTAAAACAAAATATTCTAAATCCTAACATTAATATATTAAACACTATGACTATAAACCCTAAGATTAATATTATAAACCTTATAATTAATATTATAACCCCTAGGATTAATATTATAAACCATAGGATTAATATTAAAAACCTTATGAGTAATATTATAAACTTTTGGATTATAAACCCTAATTTTAATATAAACCCTAATATTTTAAACTCTAATATCAAACCCTAATTTTGAAATGTCGCAGTGCGATATTGAATAAACTACAATGTAACATAACATTGTGATAATGATTATTTGACTAATTGTTGCATTGAGACAATGTTTGTCACAATTTGATGTTGAATAAATTTTTGTATCATTCGAACGTCAAAACATTAAACCCTAATATTAAACAAACTATTATAAACTCTAACATTATAAAACACAGTATTGTAAACCCTAATATTAATATATTAAACTCTAGGTTAAATATATTAAACTTTAGGATTAAAACCCTAAGATTAATATTATATACCTTAATATTAATATTAAACTATAGGATTATAAACCCTAAGATTAATATTTTATAGCTTAATATATATATAATTATATATACTTTTCTAAGTTAAGGTTATCTATTGATATAATACAAAAAGTAGTTACAGAGTTTCCTGGTCGTAAAGGAACTCGGCCTTAATTAGCATGCAACCATGAAAATTGTCTGAGACTGCCCCAACAAAGGGGAAACCAGTCCAAAAGAAAAAATGTCCAAAATACAATCAGATTTAACCCATAGTTTTCCTGATGAGACCAACCGATCAAAAACCAACATCAAAACCACCCAGAAAACCACAGTTTGTCCTGTTTCGACCAACCAACTAGCAGATTACCTTGAGGTCACATAAGAAAGAAAAAACTAAACCCAGAACTAAATGAAATGCCACATGGCAGAAGTGACACACATTGTAAGGTCATCTGGAGCAGGTTCCTCAATGATTGGACACGCCTAATCATCCGGGTTGTCTGCCTCACCACGTCTCGCTGCCTGATGTCCTCCTTCCCTGCTTCCAGCCTCAACCGGCGAGCTCGACCTGTCCTCCAAATGACTTTCCATGGCCCGTGTGTCACTTGGAACGCCTAAATCATCATATGAGCTACCAGTAATGGCTTTCCCATGTCGTCTGTTCCGACCTCCATTACCTTCCAGCTCGTCATTTTTGTCTCTGTTCCGGCTTGGGTGCACTCTCTTCATCTCCTCCATGGAAATAGTCATGGGAATGTGCTGCTCAGTCTCTTTAGAAATGGAGATGAAGATGGTGGCAACAATAATTGGGAAATTCAGAGAGCTACGAAATCGAAACTGTGTCGTGTGAGGAACCTAATGTGGAGGCAGAGGAAAGGTAGCAATGCGTACTGCCGCCTCGTTGCGTCTTGAACAGTGGAGGCAGGCTCTGGCTCTGCCACTTTTGGTATTTGGATACTGACCTGCAAGACTATACTAGCGGGGATTTTTAGCAGATGAGGTAGGGGAAGCCGAATTATGGCTATGCAGAGCATAGGAGCGAGAGCTTCCGCCACGCGTGCCACCGCGTCGACTGCGCATACGGTGGTGGACCATGGTGGAGATAGGAGCAGTTAAAGAGTCAGGGGGGCGGAAGAAGAATTGACAGAAGAATTTTGCACAGAGGCTATAGAGTGTTGAGGGACAAGAGCCTAATTGCAAAGGTTTGTATGGGAGTGGTGGAATTCATTACCCAAGTCAAGACAACACACAATCTAGCATCTGTGCCTAGCGCTAGTTAGCTCAGTCGGCTTTCCCGCTTGTGGAGGGCAAGCACAGTGAAATAGGGGCAGAATGACTGGAATGTTCTCCAACTCCATGTTTATGCATGTAATGGCATTGCCTCGGCTAGAGCAGGCATTAAATTCCACCTACGAGGTGCCATGAATATGATTCAAGTTGATCTTGGGATGGTTGCAGAGGGCCATGTGACCACCTCGCCCGCCGTCGCCCTGTCTCATCACCATAATCACCTTAATTAACACCCGCATCTGGGGGTTTAGCTTTTGCACCAGGTCAGTGCAAATTTGCAATTGATTGTGGTCATTGATGATATTGAGAAGGCCGTAATGTAGGATTTGGTCCTGATATGCCCCAATGTTTGCTAGGAGATCAACAACTTTGTTACTGTCCCTTTTGACGTGAATAAAAGTTATTGCTCTCTTGTATTTTATCCACTTCTCTATTGTTTCAAGCCTAGCCATTAATCTCCATCTTTTGGCAACTCTTGAAGTCGTGCTTCCTTGTTGGATTTGAGTGGCCATATTGAGAAGGATTTGAGTGTCTCCTTCTATAAGGATGGGATAAAAATTGTGTTCATCCGCTAGCTTCATGCCTTGCCACAATCCTTCTAGTTCTACAGAGTTGTTCGTGTCCCATCCAATGGAGCCAAAATACAATAGTAGGGGTTGACCCTCATGATTTCTGAATATGCCTCCGTATCTTGCCTTGCCTGGGTTGCCCTTGGAGGCACCATCAAAATTTAACTTAATCACTCTTTTTGGGGGGTGTAACTAATGTGAAAGCTTCCTGGTTGCAAAGTGGGGTCTATTGGAATTGAATTGTGCTTGTGGGAGCTGTATGTTCCAATTAGCCCATATGCTTAATTCTTGAGGCTGGGTTAGAAAGTCCTCAGTTGTCCATTGATGCAATGCAAGAGTTTCCTTGATGTTCTGACATAGGTTATTCCATATGATTTCTAAGGAAGTTTTGTTATTTTTGAAAATTTGTTTATTTATTTCCTTCCAGATTGTCCATAGAAGGAGACTTGGCAAGATAGTCCACAACTTGTTGAGAAATTTGCTGTTATGGGGCTCTGGAGCCCAGTTGTTAATGGTGCCTCTTATATCCCCAAGAAGTCTACATGGTCTCTGGCATCTGAAAGTGAGCTTTTCCCAGAGTTGATTGGCCATGTGGCAGGAGTCCATGAGGCGATGAATAGTTTCTTCATTATTTTGACAATTGGGACAGTAAGATGGACCTTGAAATCCTATTTTAATTAAGTTGTCCCAAGTGAGAATTCTTTGATGATACAATAACCAGATGAAAGTGGAGACTTTGGGCTAGATCCTAGTAGTCCATATACGATTCCAAGCAGGATCTATTGGTTCTTGAGTTTGGAACATTATCTGGTATGCTTCTTTGGTGGTATATGTTCCTTTCGATGTATATCCCCATCTTAGAGCATTGCTTCCAGTATTGACTCTCATTCTTCTGCTGGTAATCTCTTTGTGTAGCTCCATGTTATAAGCTTCCATTTCTTGCTATGCTATTTGCCTCACCAGTTTCCATTGCCTGAATTCCTGTATAGTGCTAAGAGTCCAAAAATGTGCTACATTGTCCTCTTGGTTAATGTTGTTTCCATTATGATTTGTGCCTGGTAAGAGTGCTACAATTTTGGGTCTTTGTTGCCAAGAACCCGTCCAGAAACGGGTCGTCCTCCCATCCCTTATCTCCCAGAAGCTATGCTGATGGATGACCTCTCTGTGTTTCTTGGTCGCATTGCAAATTAAGGATCTTATAGGCATGGTATTAATTCTGATTAGTTCTTGTTGCAATCGATTATTTGCATACTTTGCAATCCATAATTGCGCCCATGGCTTCTGTGGGCAGGAAACCCATTGCCACCAAATTCGTGCTCCCATTAAAGTATTGTTGTGTTGTGGATCACGTAAGCCTAGACCCCCCTACCTTTTAGGCTTGCAAACTTTTTCCCATTTGACTAAAGCCAATTTTCTATTTTGTCCTGTAGAGCCCCATAAGAAATTGCATTGCAGATTCCTAATTCTCTTCAGCACCCATTTCGGTGTAGCGAGCACTAAGAACAAATAGAGGGGCATTAATGTAGGACTGCCTTTATCAGGACTATATTGCTTGCCATGTTGAGAGTTCTATAAGTCCAAGACAGGAGCCGAATTTCCATTTTCTCAATGAGTTGATGCCAAGAAGCATGCTTTATGGCTGAATCTATGAGAGGG
>APFE030011788.1:18114-58425 GCA_000404065.3 Pinus taeda
CATGTGGATTGACTAAGGCAAGAATATAGAGAGAGTAATCGAGAAGAACAGCTGGTCATTCGTCAGGGATCAAACTGTTGATGAGCAGGCATTAATAAAAATGAAACGTTCAAATTGAGTATGAACGGGAGCCAATTACAGTGACAAAGTAAATCGACAATAAAAGTAAACAATTCTCTTTAGATTCTCGAACAACCATTCTCAATAATAAAAAAGATCATTTTTTCCAGTATGAAAAATATAATATCTATTTCCTATGGTGATTGACTAAAGCAAGAATATTGAGAGAGGAATGGGGCGAAGGCAATACATGAGAGCGATATTATCATTTTTAAATCAAGTGAAACGGATAAAATGTCTCAATTATCAATAACTATTCGAAACGTCATCCTCAAGAATCATGAGAAGGAAATAAAATAAAATCTTATGTAGACTATTTTTTACTAGCCCCGAAATAAAATCTTATCTCGGACCCTTCTTTACTTTCCCACAAGAAATCAAGGAAGAAGGAAACAACTCTCAAAGCAAGCAAGGAGAAAGCCCGCCCCAACAAATCAACAGTTATGACGATTTGAATACAGCAGAAAATAAATCTTCATTTAACAGCAAAGCAGATCTCCTAAACCAAACTTCTCCAATTATAGATCGCGAAGCTAAGACACCAATGTCCCAAGAACCATAAGAGATGAAGGAGATGCAAGACGAAGGAAGTTGGAAGACTGTAGAGAAAAGAAAGAAAGCTACAACACCAATCTCGCCAAGAAAAACGAGGAGCCAGACAAGTAAAAATTAAGAAAATTGTAGGTCCGATAGACCAATTTGGTCTCAGTAGACATTAACCATCATCATCATCATCATCATCATGTTAATAGGCATACGTAATTATATGCATAATCACATTTATGATTGATAAACAATAAATATATACGGTAAAGGTTTAATATTAATATTAATTAATATACCATTATAATAACTATATTATAATTATTATTTATAATAATTATTATTATTATATTATAATATTATGATTTAATATTCAGATTTAGCTTTTGCATTACAACGTGTTGGCTAAAGAATGCATTGTTATGAGATTCGTGCTATTGAGCAAGTTACAAGTTCAAACCTCATCTTCCCCATGCATCATGCAAGGGTTACGCTGTTGTGCATAGTGGTTATAGTGAAAACAAATGAGAATCAACCTTATATCACTTGCATACAAGGACTAAAGAGCTACTGATTTATTCAACATAAAAATAAATAAATAAATAAGTAAATATTAGTCTTCAAATTTAATATATTAAATCTTAAAATTAATATTATAAAGCGTCAATATGTTATTAAAAACCTAATATTTATATAATAATATTAGGAATTTATATCTTAATCTCTAACTATAATAATTTAGTATAAACCATCTAGGATTTAGTACTAGTGATTAGGAATTAATAATTGTAATATGTAATTTTATGTATATTATAATCGTATCATATATAGGATTTATATTATAAACTCTAGAATTAATATTATAAACCATAAGATTTTAAACCCTCAAGTTAAGATAACAAGCTCTAACTTTAATATATTACACATTAAGAATATAAACCATAAGTGTAATATTATAAACCTTAGGATTGATATTCAACCCTAAGATTAATATTGCAAAACATGAAATTAATATTTTAAACCTTAGAATTAATATTACAGCTCCTACATTTGATATTATAAACCCTTAGGATTATAATTCCTAAGATTAGTAATATATATGTTAATATTAGTATTAAACCCTAAGACTAATATTATACCCTAGGATTAATATTTCAAACCTTGGGATTAATATTTTAAACCTTTCGATTAATATTATAATCCCTAGCATGATATTGTAAATCTTGGATTAAAACCAAGGATTAACATTGTAAATCTTAAGATTAATATTAAAACCCCGAGGATTATAAATCATAGGGTTAATATAATAAACCCTACAACTAATATTATAAACCATAGTCTAATCTATCAAGGATTATAAACCTTGAGATTGTAAACCCTGAGCTTAATATATTAAACCTTAAGTTTAATATAAACCCTATTATTATAAGCCAAATATTAAATCTTAATATTATAAACGAAATATTGTAAACCAAAATATTACAAACCCTAATATTAAACGCCAATTTTCTAAAGTTGCAATGGGACGTTGAATAAATTACAATGCAATGTAATATTGCAACAATGATTGTTGGATTGATTGTCACATTAAGACAATGTTCGTCACAATATGACATTGGATAAATTTATGTGGCAATGTCACAATATTAAACCCTAATATTAAATAAAATATTATAAACTCTAAAACAAAATATTCTAAATCCTAACATTAATATATTAAACACTATGACTATAAACCCTAAGATTAATATTATAAACCTTATAATTAATATTATAACCCCTAGGATTAATATTATAAACCATAGGATTAATATTAAAAACCTTATGAGTAATATTATAAACTTTTGGATTATAAACCCTAATTTTAATATAAACCCTAATATTTTAAACTCTAATATCAAACCCTAATTTTGAAATGTCGCAGTGCGATATTGAATAAACTACAATGTAACATAACATTGTGATAATGATTATTTGACTAATTGTTGCATTGAGACAATGTTTGTCACAATTTGATGTTGAATAAATTTTTGTATCATTCGAACGTCAAAACATTAAACCCTAATATTAAACAAACTATTATAAACTCTAACATTATAAAACACAGTATTGTAAACCCTAATATTAATATATTAAACTCTAGGTTAAATATATTAAACTTTAGGATTAAAACCCTAAGATTAATATTACTATGATTAAAACCTAGATCTTTTTTGCTTAGGGGATTAATATTACCTAATTACTATTATTATTATTTTATAGTAATAATTTATTATTTTCTAAGTGGAGTTTATCTAATTTGGTTATCAAAAAGTAGTTACAGAGTTTCCTGGTCGTAAAGGAACTCGGCCTTAATTAGCATGCAACCATGAAAATTGTCTGAGACTGCCCCAACAAAGGGGAAACCAGTCCAAAAGAAAAAATGTCCAAAATACAATCAGATTTAACCCATAGTTTTCCTGATGAGACCAACCGATCAAAAACCAACATCAAAACCACCCAGAAAACCACAGTTTGTCCTGTTTCGACCAACCAACTAGCAGATTACCTTGAGGTCACATAAGAAAGAAAAAACTAAACCCAGAACTAAATGAAATGCCACATGGCAGAAGTGACACACATTGTAAGGTCATCTGGAGCAGGTTCCTCAATGATTGGACACGCCTAATCATCCGGGTTGTCTGCCTCACCACGTCTCGCTGCCTGATGTCCTCCTTCCCTGCTTCCAGCCTCAACCGGCGAGCTCGACCTGTCCTCCAAATGACTTTCCATGGCCCGTGTGTCACTTGGAACGCCTAAATCATCATATGAGCTACCAGTAATGGCTTTCCCATGTCGTCTGTTCCGACCTCCATTACCTTCCAGCTCGTCATTTTTGTCTCTGTTCCGGCTTGGGTGCACTCTCTTCATCTCCTCCATGGAAATAGTCATGGGAATGTGCTGCTCAGTCTCTTTAGAAATGGAGATGAAGATGGTGGCAACAATAATTGGGAAATTCAGAGAGCTACGAAATCGAAACTGTGTCGTGTGAGGAACCTAATGTGGAGGCAGAGGAAAGGTAGCAATGCGTACTGCCGCCTCGTTGCGTCTTGAACAGTGGAGGCAGGCTCTGGCTCTGCCACTTTTGGTATTTGGATACTGACCTGCAAGACTATACTAGCGGGGATTTTTAGCAGATGAGGTAGGGGAAGCCGAATTATGGCTATGCAGAGCATAGGAGCGAGAGCTTCCGCCACGCGTGCCACCGCGTCGACTGCGCATACGGTGGTGGACCATGGTGGAGATAGGAGCAGTTAAAGAGTCAGGGGGGCGGAAGAAGAATTGACAGAAGAATTTTGCACAGAGGCTATAGAGTGTTGAGGGACAAGAGCCTAATTGCAAAGGTTTGTATGGGAGTGGTGGAATTCATTACCCAAGTCAAGACAACACACAATCTAGCATCTGTGCCTAGCGCTAGTTAGCTCAGTCGGCTTTCCCGCTTGTGGAGGGCAAGCACAGTGAAATAGGGGCAGAATGACTGGAATGTTCTCCAACTCCATGTTTATGCATGTAATGGCATTGCCTCGGCTAGAGCAGGCATTAAATTCCACCTACGAGGTGCCATGAATATGATTCAAGTTGATCTTGGGATGGTTGCAGAGGGCCATGTGACCACCTCGCCCGCCGTCGCCCTGTCTCATCACCATAATCACCTTAATTAACACCCGCATCTGGGGGTTTAGCTTTTGCACCAGGTCAGTGCAAATTTGCAATTGATTGTGGTCATTGATGATATTGAGAAGGCCGTAATGTAGGATTTGGTCCTGATATGCCCCAATGTTTGCTAGGAGATCAACAACTTTGTTACTGTCCCTTTTGACGTGAATAAAAGTTATTGCTCTCTTGTATTTTATCCACTTCTCTATTGTTTCAAGCCTAGCCATTAATCTCCATCTTTTGGCAACTCTTGAAGTCGTGCTTCCTTGTTGGATTTGAGTGGCCATATTGAGAAGGATTTGAGTGTCTCCTTCTATAAGGATGGGATAAAAATTGTGTTCATCCGCTAGCTTCATGCCTTGCCACAATCCTTCTAGTTCTACAGAGTTGTTCGTGTCCCATCCAATGGAGCCAAAATACAATAGTAGGGGTTGACCCTCATGATTTCTGAATATGCCTCCGTATCTTGCCTTGCCTGGGTTGCCCTTGGAGGCACCATCAAAATTTAACTTAATCACTCTTTTTGGGGGGTGTAACTAATGTGAAAGCTTCCTGGTTGCAAAGTGGGGTCTATTGGAATTGAATTGTGCTTGTGGGAGCTGTATGTTCCAATTAGCCCATATGCTTAATTCTTGAGGCTGGGTTAGAAAGTCCTCAGTTGTCCATTGATGCAATGCAAGAGTTTCCTTGATGTTCTGACATAGGTTATTCCATATGATTTCTAAGGAAGTTTTGTTATTTTTGAAAATTTGTTTATTTATTTCCTTCCAGATTGTCCATAGAAGGAGACTTGGCAAGATAGTCCACAACTTGTTGAGAAATTTGCTGTTATGGGGCTCTGGAGCCCAGTTGTTAATGGTGCCTCTTATATCCCCAAGAAGTCTACATGGTCTCTGGCATCTGAAAGTGAGCTTTTCCCAGAGTTGATTGGCCATGTGGCAGGAGTCCATGAGGCGATGAATAGTTTCTTCATTATTTTGACAATTGGGACAGTAAGATGGACCTTGAAATCCTATTTTAATTAAGTTGTCCCAAGTGAGAATTCTTTGATGATACAATAACCAGATGAAAGTGGAGACTTTGGGCTAGATCCTAGTAGTCCATATACGATTCCAAGCAGGATCTATTGGTTCTTGAGTTTGGAACATTATCTGGTATGCTTCTTTGGTGGTATATGTTCCTTTCGATGTATATCCCCATCTTAGAGCATTGCTTCCAGTATTGACTCTCATTCTTCTGCTGGTAATCTCTTTGTGTAGCTCCATGTTATAAGCTTCCATTTCTTGCTATGCTATTTGCCTCACCAGTTTCCATTGCCTGAATTCCTGTATAGTGCTAAGAGTCCAAAAATGTGCTACATTGTCCTCTTGGTTAATGTTGTTTCCATTATGATTTGTGCCTGGTAAGAGTGCTACAATTTTGGGTCTTTGTTGCCAAGAACCCGTCCAGAAACGGGTCGTCCTCCCATCCCTTATCTCCCAGAAGCTATGCTGATGGATGACCTCTCTGTGTTTCTTGGTCGCATTGCAAATTAAGGATCTTATAGGCATGGTATTAATTCTGATTAGTTCTTGTTGCAATCGATTATTTGCATACTTTGCAATCCATAATTGCGCCCATGGCTTCTGTGGGCAGGAAACCCATTGCCACCAAATTCGTGCTCCCATTAAAGTATTGTTGTGTTGTGGATCACGTAAGCCTAGACCCCCCTACCTTTTAGGCTTGCAAACTTTTTCCCATTTGACTAAAGCCAATTTTCTATTTTGTCCTGTAGAGCCCCATAAGAAATTGCATTGCAGATTCCTAATTCTCTTCAGCACCCATTTCGGTGTAGCGAGCACTAAGAACAAATAGAGGGGCATTAATGTAGGACTGCCTTTATCAGGACTATATTGCTTGCCATGTTGAGAGTTCTATAAGTCCAAGACAGGAGCCGAATTTCCATTTTCTCAATGAGTTGATGCCAAGAAGCATGCTTTATGGCTGAATCTATGAGAGGGGCGCCTAAATACTAGGAAGGAAGCTTGGCTTGAGAGAATCCAATGATTCGAGCAATGATTATTTGGGTGGGAATAGGAGTATGGAAGAAAAAGATTTGAGATTTGGTAGTGTTTATGGTGGTGCCAGAAACTTTTAAGAATGTGTCTAAAAGTGCTTTAAAGGTTTTTTCCTCATGAATAGAAGGATGACCAAAGAGCATATTGTCATCAACAAATTGTTGATGAGTGATAGTAGGGTATCCATGGACAGAGAGTCCTCTAAGGTCATGGGAATGAACAGTATGCTTTATAAGACGACCTAGACCCTCATCCATAATGATAAAAAGAAAAGGGGACAAAGGGTCACCTTGACGAATTCCTCTTGAAGGGTGGTATGGTTTAGAGCGGATCCCATTGACAAGAATAGAGCAAAGTGGGGAGGAAATAAGGGTCATCATCCATCTAACCCAGGTCGGGCTGAATCCAAAGGCCGTTAGCATCTGTTTTATGTATGTCTAGTTGAGTTTATCAAAGTCTTTGGAAAGGTCGATTTTCAACAGCATACCTACCCGTTTGTTTTTTTTGAGAGAAAGAATGGCTTCGTGAGTAAGAATAATACCATCTAGAATTTGACGACCTTCTACATACCCAGATTGCTCTGGTGAGATGAGAAGAGGGAGGAGCAGTTTGAGGCGATTGGCTATGACTTTCGAGATAATTTTGTAGATGACATTACAGAGGGCAATAGGCTTGAACTTCTCCGTAGTGCTTGGTTGCGCGACTTTGGGAATAAGGGAAATGAAAGTTGCATTGAGTGAAGGGAGTAACCAATGCATTGCTCTTGATTCTTCTACCACATTCCAGACATCTGCTTTGATTAGATCCCAAAAGTGATGGTAAAAGTTGGACATGAAGCTATCAGGTCCAGGCGCTTTCCCACCCTTCAGTTGATTTGAAGCCTCTTTCTTCATTGTTTTGAAAATTGGGACAGTAAGATGGACCTTGAAATCCTATTTTGATTAAGTTGTCCCAAGTGAGAATTCTTTGATGATACAACAACCAGATGAAAGTGGAGACTTTGGGCCAGATCCCAGTAGTCCATATACGATTCCAAGCAGGATCTATTGGTTCTTGAGTTTGGAACATTATCTGGTATGCTTCTTTGGTGGTATATGTTCCTTTCGATGTATATCCCCATCTTAGAACATTGCTTCCAGTATTGACTCTGATTCTTCTGCTGGTAAGCTCTTTGTGTAGCTCCATGTTATAAGCTTCCATTTCTTGCTATGCTATTTGCCTCACCGGTTTCCATTTCCTGAATTCCTGTATAGTGCTAAGAGTCCAAAAATGTGCTACATTGTCCTCCTAGTTAATGTCGTTTCCATTATGATTTGTGCCTGGTAAGAGTGCTGCAATTTTGGGCCTTTGTTGCCAAGAACCTGTCCAGAAATAGGTCGTCCTCCCGTCCCTTATCTCCCAGAAGTTATGCTGATGGATGACTTCTCTATGTTGCTTGGTCGCATTCCAAATTAAGGATCCTATAGGCATGGTAGTTATTCTGATTAGTTCTTGTTGTGGTCGATTACTTGCATACTTTGCAATCCATAATTACGCCCATGGCTTCTGTGGGCAGGAAACCCATTGCCACCAAATCCGTGCTCCCATCAAAGTATTGTTGTGTTGTGGATCACGTAAGCCTAGACCCCCTTGCCTTTTAGGCTTGCAAACTTTTTCCCATTTGACTAAAGCCAATTTTCTATTTTGTCCTGTAGAGCCCCATAAGAAATTGCATTGCAGATTCCTAATTCTCTTCAGCACCCATTTCGGTGTAGCGAGCACTAAGAACAAATAGAGGGGCATTAATTGTAGGACTGCCTTTATCAGGACTAATTTTCTTGCCATGTTGAGAGTTCTATAAGTCCAAGACAGGAGCCGACTTTCCATTTTCTCAATGAGTTGATGCTAGGAAGCATGCTTTAAGGCTGAATCTATGAGAGGGGTGCCTAAATACTGGGAAGGAAGCTTGGCTCAAGAGAATCCAATGGTTCGAGCAATGATTATTTGGGTGGGAATAGGAGTATGGAAGAAAAAGATTTGAGATTTGGTAGTGTTTATGGTGGTGCCAGAAGCTTTTGAGAATGTGTCTAAAAGTGCTTTAAAGGTTTTCACATCATGAACAGAAGGATGACCAAAGAGCATATTGTCATCAACAAATTGTTGATGTGTGATAGCAGGGGATCCATGGGCAGAGAGTCCTCTAAGGTCATGGGAATGAACAGTATGCTTTATAAGATGACCTAGACCCTCATCCATAATGATAAAAAGAAAAAGGGACAAAGGGTCACCTTGACGAATTCCTCTTGAGGGGTGGTATGGTTTAGAGGGGATCCCGTTGACAAGAACAGAGCAAAGTGGGGAGGAAATAAGGGTCATCATCCATCTAACCCAGGTCGGGCTAAATCCAAAGGCCGTTAGCATCTGTTTTATGTATGTCCAGCTGAGTTTATCAAAGTCTTTGGAAAGGTCAATTTTCAACAACATACCTGCCTGTTTGTTTTTTTTGAGAGAATGAATGGCTTCGTGAGTAAGAATAATACCATCTAGAATTTGATGACCTTCTACATACCCAGATTGCTCTGCTGAGATGAGAAGAGGGAGGAGCAGTTTGAGGCGATTGGCTATGACTTTCGAGATAATTTTGTAGATGACATTACAGAGGGCAATAGGCTTGAACTTCTCCTGAGTGCTTGGTTGCGCGACTTTGGGAATAAGGGCAATGAAAGTTGCATTGAGTGAAGGGAGTAATCAATGCATTTCTCTTTATTCTTCTACCACATTCCAGACACCTGCTTTGATTAGATCCCAAAGTGATGGTAAAAGTTGGACGTGAAGCCATCAGGTCCAGGCGCTTTCCCAGCCTTCAGTTGATTTGAAGCCTCTTCAACCTCCATGATGGTGACCGGTCTTAACAATAATTGATTATTCTCCTCTATGATGAGTTTAGGAATATGCTGAAGTATCTCATTGAAAACACACTATCTATCTGTGGGCTACTCTTGATGAACAGTTTTGAAGTGATTTGTGAGCTCTTTCTCTATGTTTGCCTATTTCTCCACTTTGTCTCCATGTGAGTTTTGAATGTGTGAGATTATATTGTTCATTCTTCTTTGTATAGTTGTACGATGAAAAAACTTGGTGTTTCGTTCCCCTTCTTTTATCCACTGATTCTTGACTTCTGTCTCCAAAGCAGTTCCTCTTGTTTACCTCTTTCATCTAGTTGTGTTAGTAGTATTTGTTCTTGCTTGGCATATTCCCCTGTTCTGCCTTCTAAGATGATCTTCTGCTATAGCTCTACCATGCTCTGCTCAAGAGATTTTTCCTCTTGAAGGATGTTGCCAAAAATGGTGTAGTTACAGGTTTTGATTTGTTTTTTGATATGCTGCAATCTTTGCTAGAATTGGTACATGAGTGAGCCACCATTGGGAATGAAACTTTCCCATGATGTTTTGACCACTGTATTGAACTCAAGGTGGGTAAGCCAGAAAGATTCAAACTTGAATGGTCTTCTATTTGATTTTCCATGACTTTTTCATTGCAAAGAAATGGGCCAATGATCCGAGCTGACTAAGGGTAGGATAGAGGTGCATATATCGCCACCAAGATGGACAAAATTGTCTAAAGTTCGGAATCTATCCAACCTAGATGCTATTTTCTGAGTGCCAGCTCTTTTGTTGTTCCAAGTAAAGATGTCATTATCAAAAAGTAAGTCTATTATACTGTTGTGTTGAATGTAGTCTTTGAAGTCATTGCTTTCTTTTTCCAGCTTTCTTTTGCCTCCAAATTTTTCCTCTAGCCATGTGATCATATTGAAGTCTCCTCCCGTTATCTAAAGTGGATAAGTTCTTGGAGCATTAAGAATCTCCATTGCTTCTAATTGCCTAATTTTTTGTGTACTTTCCTGTGGGAAGTAAACATTGGTTAAATGTCCATGTATGTTGGTTCTAATCAGGTGGAACATTGCATGAATGAAGTAGTGCGAAGCATGGAAATTTGTTAAGGATATATGCTAAGTATTCCATGCTATGGCTAACCCTCCCGAGGCACCTGTTGTGTTGACTGTTACTATTTGACATCTTGGCCAGGCTTTGGATAATATGTATTCTAATGTGCTGGTGCTGAATTTTGTTTCTTGCATGAATATAATGTATGGTTTTTCTTGCTGAATCATGTTCTTCAACATTCTATACTTCCCAAGATCATTAAGTCCTCTTACATTCCATGAGATGAACTTCATGGTTGACTAGTAGGTAAGGATCAGTAATATTTGGTCAACTTGGAGCACCTTCTCGACTCCACTAGCATTTCCCCAATTAAAATGGTACATTGTAGATCTGTCTTTCTGCCTCTTTTCTTCCCATATTTAATTATATGTTTCCCATCCCATTTTCCTCCTTACTGTATGCCCAGCGTATTATGTTGATGCACTCTTGTGAGCACTACTTCCAAATTTTCCAGTTGTCTTTCCGGTATTGTGTCGAACTCTTTCCTTTTGCAGGCTTGCTCTAGGTTGAAAATGTCTATTTCCCCGAGATCAAAGCTTTCTAGTTCTTCTTCCATTTAGCTTTGTTGACTACCTCCTTCCTAGTGGGTAGGTGGCTGAGAAGGTTCTATCGGAGTATCATCAATGTCCATAATCTTATCAGACCATAGGGCATTGTACTGAACAAGGTTGGTGTTGAGTTGCAAATCTGAGGCAGGCTTTTCAGAGGAGATGGCATTTGAAGGATGATTGGTTTTAGAGTGGATGAGAGTGGGGGACAGATGGGTGGATGGAATGGAGCTTAGCTTTGCTGGCATAGGTGTATCTGATTCAAGCTGTTCTAGATTTGTCAGAATATCAAAGCTGTTGCTGGAGGATGGAAAATCGGAAACTGGATCAGTGTTTTTTGGTGCTGAGGGAGGTTTTTTGGTATGCCTTTTCCTGCTGGCTACCTTGGTGAATCCTTCTGAATCCGACTTGTTTCCAGTTTCTATGGTTTTAGGTGGCATGTTTAAGGGATAGTCACAAAAAAGGTGACCATGGGCATGGCATCGCCTACATCGAAAGGGTACATGTTCATAGTCAAGGGGCTGAATCCATTCAAAGTCATCGTGCAGAAGACTTACCATGTCCAGTAGCGCATGGCCCAGCTTCATGTAAATGCAGATCTGTGCGTAGGATGAATACCTTCAAAGCTTAGTGTCCTCCGCTGCCTTTATGAACTTGCCTAATCCATTGCCAATGGATGTTAGTGAGTCCTCGTCCTTGTATTCCAGTGGAAGCGAGTACATGCAGATCCATACTGGCACCCAGCTGAAATCTTCCTTGTCAGGGTTAAATCTTTCGACCCAGTCTCGTAGATAAAGACCTGCTGCATTGAAGAAATAGAGTCCTCCATCCAAAACTCGGTTCCTGTCTTTAAGGCAGTTAAATGTGGTTGTGAAGAAGCCCTTAGGGCCCAGCTGTAGAGTTACATGACCTTTGACTTCCATTTCAAGGTTACCAGCCTTGCAGGGCTTTTTTAGTTGGCCAGAAACCTATGAATTTGCCAATCAGGGCGTGATCTTTCATATATTGTATTTGCACATTGATCCTGTGATTAGGTAGCTTGATCTTGGGCCTTTATGTGGCAATGGGCTTGCATGTGGGTGATGAATCTTTCTTTGGTTTGCCATATGTTGCTTGTTTGTCCGCCGTCTCGTATTCCAGATCTTCTTGTTCATTCTTCTCCTTCTGTTGTGTTGGTCGTGCCTTGGGCTTCTCCACATTCTCAGTTCTACTCTTAGTTGGGTTTTCATTATTGTAATTTTTGGGGGGAGGCACTGATGCCTCCCCCGTCGGACTGTTCATTGTCCTTTACGTTCAAGATTACAATGCCAGTCCAGATGAAATTTTTGTTTGAGCTTGAAAAAGCTGCATGCTCAGACTATGCGCCGTGGAAGGGTTTGTCAAGAACCCTAGCTCCTTAGTGTGCCATTCAACACTAATATTAATATTATAAACCATAGGATTAATATTAAAACCTAGGATTAACATTATAAACCTTAAGATGAATATTATAAACCCTAAGATTAATATTATAAACTCTAGGATTAATATTAAGATTAGAAAACTTTGGATTATAATAGAAAACCCTAAGTTTAATATATTAAACCTTAGGATTAATATTATAAACCCTACGATTAATATTATAAATCCTAGCATTGTAAATCCCATGATTACCATTAAGATTATAAACCCTCACATTAATATAACAAGCCCTAAATTTAATAGAGTAAACCCTAGGATTATAAACCTTAAGAATTAATATTAAACCCTAAGACTAATATTAAACCTTATGATTAATATTACAAATTCTAAGATTAATATTTTAAACCCTAGTACTAATATTATAACCCCTAATATTTATATTATAAACCCTAGGATTATCAATACAAACCCTAATGTTAATATTTAAAATCCTAGGATCTAATGTTATGAACCCCTAGGATTATATTATAAAACCCTAAGTTAATATATTTAAACCGAGGGATTATAAACCCTAATACTATAACCCCTAAGTTTAATATATTAAACCCTAATATTATAAATAAAAATATTATAAAAACCTAATATTAACCCTAATATTATGAACCAAAAATATTATATAACCTAAATAATAAACCCCAAATTTGTTAAATTTTCACAATGCAACATTGGATACATTTTTATATGATTCCAACATCATAGTTTTAAAACCCTAATTATTATCCAAATATTATAAACTCTAAAATTATAAAACCCAGTATTATAAACCCTAAGATTAATATATTGAAACCTAAGATTAATATTATAGACCCTAAGATTAAAATTATATACTCTATGATTAATATTGAACTCTATGATTAATATTATAAACCCTAGTATTAACATTATATTTCATAATATTAACATTATAAAATAGAATTATAAAATGGGGTTCATAATATTACAAACCTTAATATTACTATTATAAATTGTCAGATTAATATTATAAACCCTCAATTATTATATTAAACCTAAGTATTATAAACCATAAGTTTAATATATTAAATGCTAAATTAGATATAAACGCTAATATTATAAACCCAATATTAAACCTTAATATGATAAACTCAAATATTATAAACCTTAATATTAAACCCTAATTTTGTAATGTCCCAATGCGATGTTGAATAAATTGCAATGCAATGGAACATTGTGGCTGTTGTTATGGTCTAATCAATGTTTAATTTGACTAAACTGCAAGCATTTAATTGTTGACCAGGTTAAGTTTATTTATTTCAAAGGTGTCTGCGCTATCTGTGCCGATAGATAACAGCCAAGGAAATAAATGAAAGAAAATGTCATTGAACACAATTACAGAATCTTAAAGAACTCGTACAGAAATTAAGAAGACATTCTACATGAATGAAATTCACTCATCACACTTCATGTTTTTCTCAAAGAACAGGCGTGCCACACATCATTAATAAAAATGCATCAGCTGATTAAATATTATAGTCCTAACCTATCCTGTGTAACAAAATATAATGAATTTGAAAATAGAAGTGTATCAATACTACAATTCATACAACAACATTACTGAATCCACACTTAAAAGAAAGAAAAAGAAAACAACTAATATACTACTACTGCAATCCCTCCTAAAGAGGAGGGACCTTCCTCCCTAGAAATACGCGAGGATGAAATGGAAACTAGTTAAAAACTCAACAAGAGATCTGTATGAACATCACCAATTTTTTTTGTTGTTTTGAAAATGACTGGAAATTACAAGATCAAAATGTTAATGTTGTTCCTGTGTTGTCGTTCCCTTTCATGGAAGCGAACCTTTTTATAAATTTTACAAGCCCCAAAAATTAGGGAACAAATCAGTCATGAGAATCTCACAATTCTCATGCCGATCAATATTACGAGAAAAATAGAAAGTGTTACAAACAATTTCCCAATAAAAGTCCAGTTCAAGTTACACCATCTCCACAGTCATAACCACTGAGATCCTTTGACCGTCTGTAGATAATTCATGATTCTTGACAATTATCTTTGAATAAAACAACCACCGTCTTTGATAGTGGCAGTGCAACAACAACTTGAGGTGTAACAACAAAAATTTGGACTGTAACTACAAATCATCAAAGTGTAAGAATGAGTAACAACATCAGCTACTCATCCTTAGTCCTTAGTTGTGGGAAACACCTAAAATAAAAATAACCAAAAAACTTCTTCCACAATTACCTTGGTTAGCCATCTAAAAAAGACATCACTTCATTCGATACTTAACGAAAGATGGAAAAATAATATGTTGAGAAAGAATTTCTCTTATAACCAGGGAAAATGGTAATTGAGACATAAAGTTCAAAGGTTTAGAGACATATAATGATAAAAAATGGGGAAAGGGGTGTCTAAGATGCGCTTAAAAAGTGCACCCAGTAGTGACAATGATTGTTGTGATTCATTGTCACATCAAGACAATGCTTGTCAAAACATGATGTTGGACACATTTCTGAACCATTCCAATAACATACTCTTAAAGCATAATATTAAAACATATATTATAAACTCTAACATTATAAAACCCAATATTATAAACCCAAAGATTAGTATATTAAACACTAGGCTTATAAAACCTAAGATTAATATTTTATAGAATAATATTAATATTAAACCTTCATATTAAAAGTATAAACCCAAAGATTATGAACCCTAGGATTAATATTATATACCCTTAGATTAATATTATAAACTATAGGATTAACATTATAAACCCTAAGTTTAATATTATAAAATCTAAGATGATAAACCATAGGATTAATATTGTAAACCCTATAATTAATATTATAAACCTTTGGATTAATATTAAACCCTAGGAATAATATTATAAACCCTAGCGTTATAAACCCTAGGATTAAAATTAAGATTATAAACCCTCAAATTAATATAGAAACCCCATGTTTAATATATTAAACCCTATGATTAGTATTAAAAACCCTAGGATTGATTATAACCCCGAGATTGGTATTATAACCTCGAGGATTGATAATATAAACTCTGGGATTAATATTATAAACCCTAAGTTAATATATTAAACCCATGTATTAGAACCCCTAAGTTTAATATATTAAAACCTAGCTTTAATATAAACCCTAATATTATAAACATGTTATTAATCCCTAATATTAAACTCCAATTTTGCAAAGTCGCAATGCAATGTTGAATAAATTGTAGTGCAATGTAACACTACGAGAATGAGCATTGCATTCATGTCGTATTATGACAATATTTGTTAGAATGTGACTTTGGGTAGATTTATGTATGATTCCAACATCAAAATTTTAAACCCTAATATTAATACAAACATTATAAAATCTAAAATTATAAAGCCCAATATTCTAAACCCTAAGATTAATATATTAAACTCTAGGATAATAAACCCTAAGATTAATATTATAAATCCTTACATTAATATTATATACTCTAACATTAATATTGAACACTATGATCAATGTTATAAACCTGAATATTAATGTTATAAACCCTAATATTAACATTATAAAACATAATATTCTAAACTCTAAGATTATAAACCCTAAGATTAAAATTATAAATTATAAGATTAACATTAAAGCCTAGGATTAATATTGTAAACCCAAATATTAATATTATATACCCTTAAATTAATATTATAAACTATAATATTAACGTGAAACCCTAGTATTAATATTATAAACCCTAAGATTGAGATTATAAACCCTAGGATTAATATTATAAACTCTAAGTTAAATATATTAAACATAAGGATTATAAACCTAGGATTAATTATATCCTTAAGGTTAATATTATAACTCTCTAGATTAATAATAAACCTTGGATTGATATTATAAGCCCCAAGGTTATAAACCTTAGGAATAATATTAACATTATAAATCCTAAAATTATATTAAAATTTAAGAATAATATTAAAGAATATGATTAATATTACAAACTGCCAGATTAATATTATAGACCCTATAATTACTATTATAAGCCTTAAGATTAATATATAGACCCTAGGATTAATATTATAAACCCTACTATTAATATTAAACCCTAGTATTAACAATTTTTTGTAACTTGGTAGGACTACATCTTCATCATGTCAATTTATCACCTTGATTGAGGGGATAATACAAGATTTGAACCCAGTAATTATGGTTTGGTGAGAATTCATTTCCACGACCATTGCCAATTGAGCTACCCCAAACGAACAAACCCTAGTATTAACTTTATAAACCCTAAGAGTAATATTATAAATCGTAAGATTAATATTATAAACCATAGGATAATAAACCCTATGTTTAATACTATAAAACCTAATTTAAATATATTAAACCCGAGAATTATAAATCTTAGGATTAATATTAAGATCATAAACCCCGAGATTAATCTAGAAAACCCTAAATTTAATATGTTAAACCCTAGTATTATAAACCCCAATGTTAATATTATAAACAATAAGATTTATATTAAACCCTAAGACTAATATTAAATCTTAGGATTAATATGACGAACCCTAAGGTTAATATTTTAAACCCCAAGATTGATATTATAACTTCCAAGATTGATATTAAAACCATGGGATTAAAAAATTAGGATTAACAATACAAACCCTAATATAATATTAAAAAACTTGGGATTAATATTATAAACCCTAATTTAATATATTAAACTCAAGGATTATAATCCCTAAGATTAATATTATAAACCTAATATTAAACCATAATAATAATTCTCAATTTTGTAAAGTCACAATGCGACATTGAATAAATTACAATGCAGTGTAACGTTGTGAGAATTATTGTTAGATTGATTGTCACATTCTGACAACGTTTGTCCATGTCTTCCAACATTGACCTAGATTGAGCATATTTGACCATATTAATAATGGTTGGCCATGTTGAGCTTTTGTTGACCATGATTTTTAAAGGTTTATTATAGAGACTATGGTTGACCAAATATGGCAATGATTGACCATAGTTCACCTAGGTTTACCGTGGTTGAACATGACTAACCATGGTTGATGAAGGTCAACCATGCTAAATAGAGTCAACCATGGATTATAATGATTTACCATGGTGGCATAGTTGCACTACAGTTGACCATAGTTTTCTATGATGCATTAGGGTAATCTATATTGATAATGAATCACTACAATTGACCAACATTTCTCGTCATATCTTGTGTTGATCATTGTTTCCCATGATGAGCATGGGTTGACCATGGTTTTTTTAAGATTGATTATGGTGACAGTGGTTGTCCATACTTTTCTATGATAGATTATCGTTGCCCATTTTAACAATGGTTGACCACATTCAACCATAGATACCTTGGTTGACCATGCTATACCATTCTAACTTTTATTGACCATACTTCACCATTAGGAATGGGTAGAACAAGGGGTTTTCTATTCTAAATGGGATATCAATGATTGAGCAAGGGTGACTATGATTGACCAAAGTTAAGCATCATGACTATGGCTAAATAATGTTATGTATCACTCAGAATCAATGATAATGAGTAACAATGTTTGACCATGGTTGATCATGGTTGATATTTAAACTTCAAACATTTTAAGCTTTAAATTTACTAATATTAATCTTAAACTTATTAATAATACTCTGAATTTTATAATTAAACTTCAACCTCCTCCTCCTCATTATTTTTATTATTATTGAACTCTAACATTTACTATATTATCATATTTATTAAATGAAGCTTAACTTGGATATTAATATTAGAATTATTTGACTTGTTACTTCATTTCTAT
This sequence comes from Pinus taeda, assembly GCA_000404065.3. Taxonomy (NCBI): domain Eukaryota; kingdom Viridiplantae; phylum Streptophyta; class Pinopsida; order Pinales; family Pinaceae; genus Pinus; species Pinus taeda. The sequence goes on from APFE030011788.1 coordinate 36,314, forward strand.
ATTAATGATTTTAAAATATTATTAGTTAGAGTATTTAAAACATATCTCACTCAAGATACAAATATTAAACATATTAAAATAAGAAAAAATGAAAATACATGTAACTAGAATTTGCCTAATTGTTAACGATGTAACCAATATATGGCATAAGCCTTGAGATTAACTCAACAATTTATGTAATTTAAGAACTATTTATGTAATTTCAAAGATTCTACAAACTATTGTCAAACATTTTTAAAAATTTCTAAGTAGCTTGGTCAAAGCCATTAACTTGGTTAAACCCATGGGTTGGGCATATTGCATGAATCTCAACCTATAAACTTTAGGATGTTTTGTTTATACTTTAGGCTTAGATGTAGGATGTTGTGTTTAGACTTTAGGCTTAGATGTGCACAATGTGAATAGAGAGGGAGACAAACCTTTTCTAATAATTCCAATGACCCACTATGGATGAATCTATGGTTTTCTTGGAGTCTCAACAATATAAGAGCATTTTGAACTTATCTTGCAATCTCATCGTAGAATATTAATATCTATGTGTACCACATTATGTGATACTTATATTTAGAATATATTACTCACATACATACATATATAGATAAATTTTCAACTCACCCATGAAATTGACTTTTTTGTGTAAATTTTAAATAGTCAATATTTCACAATTAAATAAACAAAATACAAATAAACCCCCATTAAATTTTAAGCCCTTACTCTTACCCATAAAACTCACATTAAATCAAAAAATCAATATTAAAACTCTAAATCAATATTAAAAAAATCAACAAATCAATATTAAAACTCAAATTAAAAAATCATTATTAAAAAACTAAATATTAAAACTCTCATTTCCCTTTTCCCTGGGGTAGACGAGTAATGTGCTATGATCTTTAACATCAAGATTATTTTAATACTTAGTTTTGTGTCTGCATCACTATGACACATCACATAACAAATGCGAGGTGCTAAATTATTGAACCATATATATTTGTCGCCTATTATGTGAATATAACTATTGATTTGAGAAGAAATAATTTCACCCTTTCTCAGATATATTTTGAGAACCAAATGTTTACAATTTGTTTAAAAGGGTTGTTTCCAAGATCCGAAGGATTTAGCTTGAATTTATTTTTTAGCAGGTTTAAAAGTGTTATTGCCAAGTGGAGAAAGATCTAGTTTAAATTTGTTTTTTCAACAGGTTTAAAAGTGTTGTTTCTAAGTGCAGAAGGATTTAGTCTGAATTTGTTTTTTAGCATTAGAATGGATCACTTACAGATGTTGAAGACTCACCAAATTCTCACTTGAAGCTTACTCCCCGTATGAATATGTATTTTGCTGCTCATATTTTATGTCATTGTCAATAAATATGTTGTTGCTTGTCTGTATTTTTTCCCTGGCAATTTTTCTCACATGTTTCAAACAAACATCACAATAGATCATCAACTCTACATGGTTAATGATTTGGAATCACTGAAGGAGCAAGACAGATTGAAATCAACAACATCATCAACAATATATGCATTGGAGAACCGTGAAAATGATGTAGCCAAAGTTTAAAATAACAAACCAACCAATTAGAGGAACAAAAATTTGAAGTGCAATACTCTGGCTATTTGGAGGAAGATTATAATGTAGTGGACGATGATGACTCTAGTATTTATTATCATAATAGTAAGGAGCATCCTTATCTTGATTGTTTATTGCCAAATATTCGACGAATCAACAATCGAGATAAGCTCAGAACTTAATAGTAAGACATAATTTCTCTTATGAATAAAAATTTAGTTTTATTATTTGAATTCATAATTGGATTTCAAAATAAAACTTTTTGAAATTTTCTCTTGATTCCGCAATATGTTCTGTTGGCACTTAATCATGAGGATTGGGTGAACACTCGTAAATAATGTAAAGAGTAAATAATGGAAAATGAAGAGTCATCGGGAGGTGAAACCCAAGATTCACTCCCTCATGTAAATAACAAGGATTAGTATTAATGAATAAACACAATTTATCTGAGGAGTTACCTCCTAGCCTGACATGGTATCAGAGCCAACTTCCAAACTAGTTTATGTGTTGTAACTCCCGTCAGCTCTCTGCCATGTTTTGTTCCTATATTTGGTATATTCCCTGCCATATTTTCTGCAAGATTTTGTGCATTTATATTCATCAAGGCTGTAGGGAATACCCAGTGTGAGTAATTTCTTTTGTGAAGTTTGAGGTTTTATTTTGAATGTTGTCATATGCGCTTACCACAGTAACTAGCTTTTATTATTTTTATTGTGTGCTCCAAAATTTCTCCTAGAATAATGCTTCTCATCAGCGAATTTATTCCAGTCGACCTGCATTGGTCTCACCTGAGTTACCTCCTATATACCTCGGCTCCGACCCACTGTGGTATACCCATCCACTGTTTAACACTGCCATAACACATAACGTTAAGCGCACAGTGACACCCATTTTTGTTTGTAAATGTTGCCACACCTCAGCCCCAGTCCACACGTTCCTCACTATTCTGCATATATGTTTTCTCCATACAAGTTTTCTCAAACCACCTCCTCCCTTCCCTATTTCAAACGCTACCATATAATGCTGCTCCTCGATACAAATACACTGCCATATCAACGTTACTCTTCCATACAAATACACTACTATATAAGCGTTGCTCCTCCATACAAATACACTTCCACTACATTGAATGCTCCTCCATATACATATGCTCCCTATATTGAATGCCCTTCCCCATATAACCCTGCCCCCATTAATACCTCCCTATTAATTCGCTTCCCTAGATAATACCTATGTCCAAAAATAAAAATAAAAATGCGCGAGAATAGAAATAAATTTTTTTCATCGTATATTATCAGCACATGTGAAATTGTTTGTAGTTTATTGGTAGCAAAATTATTTTTTTTACAATACACGGATTCTAAAATGCATTCATTGATATTTATTGTGGGAGTGGTTCTCACTGGGAAGGAGAACTATATAGAATGGCCACGGAAGATCAAACAGACTCTCATTTTTAATGAAATGTGGAAAGGCGTTTGTGTTCGAGAAGTTGACAATGAACCAGCAAAGCCTACTTCAGACAAGGAATTTTCCATTTGGGAAAACAAGAATAGGAAGGCCTATGGCTTAATTTCAACATCTGTAAATGAAGAGGTGAGTCACTATATTTCACCATTTTTGAATGGTTTTGAAGCCTTACAAAAATTGAAGGAACTCTATGACTCACACTCTGCGCTTAAAGTTTTCCAACTGATGATTAAATTTTTCAACTTTGAACTACAAAATGATCATCCTCTTTCTCTTGCATCAGAAGTAAAATCTATTATCCATGATATCAAAGTCACTAATGTTGAACTAGTCATTCCTCTGATAGCTTTTGTCAAGGAACTTTATCCCACTTATTCAAATTATCTTGAGTCATTGCAAGCAAATGGAAACCTCAAAGAAATTACCTTTGACTCCCTTGTGAATAAATTTGCTAAGAGAGAGAGAGAGAGATTTTGGGAAGAAGACAACTACTCAGTCTTTTGAAGAAGTTGTGTGTGTTGCACATAGAGAGAAGAATCATGCTCAAGATTCTTCCAAAAGAAGTGGTGGTCGAAGAGGAAGAGGAAGAAGAAATTTCAAAGGTAGGGGGGGGGGGGGAACACTATCAAGGAGAAAACTCTGATCTTCATTACATACATTGCAATAGAGATGGATCACATGATGCATCCACATGCAAATTTCCTTAGGACATAATTAAGCAGGAAAGAAATCAATCCAAATGTAAAACCAATGACAAAGAGAAAGGTAAAGCACCTGAATTCGCTAACTATGTTGTGGCACATTGTAATATTGGAGTAAATGAAGACTTATTTAATGCTTTACTTGCTTCTTGGAAAAATGTTTGGTTGCTTGATTCAGGAGCAACTTCCCACATGACTTTTAGAAAAATATTTTTTGAAGAATTTAATCACATTGTTGATGGAGCAGTATACTTTGTAGACAAATAAAAAATCAAGCCAACAAGGCTTCGCACAATCAAGCTCAAATTGCTTGGAGTTCCAAACTTTCTTCTGCGTGATGTTTTATATCTCCCACAACTAAGGAGAAACTTGTTGTCCTTGGTTCACATCCGCTAGCAAGTACACTCCATTCATATGTTCCATGGAAAGATTGAGGTGAGAAAAGCAACATATCACTCACTTTTCATGACAGTGATAGAAGAATAAAGGCTTCTCAAGTTGCAAGGTACCTCTGCTCGTGCAAAAAAATTCTCATATAGTTCTCATTATGATGAAGGTACATTTCCATCAAGTTTATTATGGCATGCTATATATAGACACTTGAACTATGATGGCCTTCACTTGTTGAATAAAAATGGTGTTACTGATTTTCCTACAATTCGTAGGAAATTTAAGCAATGTGATGTATGCATTCTAGAAAAGCATAGCAAACAACCTTTTCATGATTCACATAACAGTGCACATAGAAAACTTGAACTCATTCATTTAGATTTATGTGGTCCAATGCATGTTCCTTCTACAAATGGAAATAAATATATTACGACATTTATTGATGACTACACCAGAATGTGTTGAGTTTATTTATTAAAGAACAAATCTAATCCTTTTCAAACATTCAATAATTTTCATACATGGATTGAAAATGATGTACAATCTCATATTGGCTCTATTCGCATTGGTAATGGAAAGGAATACACTTCAAATGAATCTAAAAACTATCTTCGCCAACATGGGATAAAACATCAAACAATTGTGCCTTATAATCTCCAACAGAATGGAGTAGCTGAAAGAATGAATAGGACAATATTAAATATGGTATGTTCCATGATGTTTCAAGAATGTAAAATTGATGTTTTGGGCTGATGCAGTTTTATTTGCTGTATATGTAAAGAATAGATGTCCATCTAATGTTATTAGAAACAAGACTCCTTATGAAATGTGGTATGGCCACATTCCTTTGGTAAAACATCTCAGGGTCTTTGGTTCCACCTGTTATGCCTTGATACCAAAGGTACATAGAAACAAACTTGGTGCAAGGAGTTGTAATTATATCTTCTTGGGGTATTTAAATACCTCTAAAGAATACTGTCTCTATGACAAAGTTAATAATTTTTTTTTTGTATCTAGAGATGTAATCTTTCTTGAATCTTCCAAAGCTAACAATTTTGTTGAGCGAAAACTTGATCGATTGGATATATTTGGTCATGGAAAATCATTTCAAGAATTTGATAATCACATTCCACATCTTTAAGGGGGGATTCCTATACTGGATCAATATGTGGAATCCTCTTCTCAATAATTCTCTCCCCCACATGAAACCCCAACCACTGATGATACTTTGAGTGATGTAATTGATAGAAGTGGGAGACTCAATCTTGATTTAGTCCCAACTTAATCAACTAAGCAACCTGGACCATCTCAGAAAGGTCCCCCAAAGTGGCTGAAAAATACACTTGAAAGTGTTCATCCTGATGAGGTTGGAAAGATATAAACATGATACCATGATAAGGAGTATGATACCTTGATAAAGAATTACACTTGGAAGATGGTTGATCCTTCATTGGGTACCAAACTAATTGGCTGCAAGTGGGCCTACAAGAACAATTATAAAGCTAATGGCTCACTTGACAAGCACAAAGGAAAGCTTGTGGAAAAAGGTTTTTCACAAAAGGAAGGGGTTGATTATTAGGAAAAATTTCCCCCACAGCAAAATGGGCTGCCATCCAAACACTCTTTGCCCTAGCAACTCAGAACAGTTGGAAAGTCCATCAACTGGATATAAAAACTTCTTTCTTGAATGGAGATCTAAAAGAAAATGTTTTTATGTCCTAGCTTGAAGGATTTTCTATGAAGGGACATCAATATAAAGTATGCAAACTTGTGAAATCCTTGTATGGCCTCAAGTAAGCACTGCGAGCTTGGTATGAAAAGTTAACTGAGCATCTTCTAAAACTCAACTTCAAACATTATGATCTTGATGATGCAATTTTGTTTGTCAAGAAAGTTGGAAAAATAGTTACATACCTTGTGGTATATGCGGATGATATTTTGATGATAGGGAACAATGAAAGCTACATTGCATACATAAAGAAGGAATTGAGGAAAGGTTTTGAAATGACTGACTTGGGCTATGTTCACTACTATCTTGGTATTAAAGTAACTCAAAATCTGAAGTCTATATTCCTCTCTCGAAAGAAGTACATTAGATATTTGTTGAACAACTTTGGCATGTCTGAGTGCAATCCTTTGACTACTCCAATGGAACAAAACTTAAAACTCACATCCATTGAAGGAAAATATTTTGAGGATGTAACACAATATAGACAGCTTGTAGGAAGTCTCAACTACCTGACTACTACTAGACCATAAATTTTGTTTTTCGTTGGAACCCTCTCTAGGTTTATGCAAAAGCCTTGTGGGGGACATTGGTATGCTACAAAAAGAGTTCTAAAGTACATGAACGGAACTCAAGACTTTGGACTCAAGCATACATAGGTGGCCGACTTTAGCTTGATTGCATACTTTGATTCAGACTTCAATGGAGACAAAGAAACTGGGGTATCTACTTCTGGTTATGCTATGAGTCTTGGATCGGGAGTTGTCTCCTAGAGATCACGTAGATAATTAGTTCTAGCAGATTCCATAATAGAGGAAAAATATGTGGCAGCAACTGAGGCAACAAAAGAAATTGTGTGGCTCAGGAAAATTCTAGAAGATTTGCAGGTAAAACAAGTACATTCAACTCCACTCATGATTGATAACACCTCTGCAATAAAATTGGCAAAGAACCCAAAGTTCCATGATCGAACGAAGGACATCAATACAAAATGCCATTTGATTCAACATCATGTTGAGGCCAAGACAATCCATCTACACCATTGTTCCACTAATGAGAAGACTGTAGAAATCTTCAACAAAGAGCATGGAAGAGAAAAGCTTGAAAGATTCAAAACAATGCTTGGACTCACCAACATCCCTTCAGATTAAGTGGGGGAATCTTGATACATAATCATGGGGATTTGGTGAACACTAGCAAATAATTTAAATAGTAAATAATGGAAAATGAAGAGTCATCGGGAGGTGAAACCCAAGAGTCACTCGCTCATGTATATAACAAGGAGTAATCTTAATGAATAAACACAATTGATTTGAGGAGTTACCTCTTGACCTGATATTTTCAAATCTCAAATCAAAATTAATAGCAGCGATGGATGGTTGTTTTCGAATGATTTGAAAAGATTTCCATGGCTATAATTTTGTTTATGTTGTATTAACTACCATAATTTCCCACTTTTGACAGTTGAAGTTGTGTCAAATGATCTCTTCAAAACATTCTTAGGTTTGGACATGTTGGAATATATTATATTCCTTGGAAGGTAATAATGTCTTTGTATTATGTCGGAAGTTGTCCACAATCCTATGTAAAAGAGTAATGCATTATATCCCATATTTATTATGACATAATATACTCCTATATCCATTTATTATATAAACAGGTGTTATTTTGGAGAATTATATTATCCCACATTTAATATTGTACAGTAATTCCTCCACACGTCTGGGTATATAATAGGTTCAAGGGAGCCTCTTAAGGCATATACCATTTTTGTGATACCATCACATCTTATCCTGTGCTCATAGCATACTGCCATTTGTATCGGGTTATTTGTAGTTGCTCTATTTGTAATATTGTAGTAGATTTATGGAGATAATAGAAGACAACCTTCCCATGGATGTAGACCAATTTGGCAAACCACGTATATTTGTTGTATTCTTTTTCCTTGTTCTCTTTTTGTTCTTATTTATATGTTGATATATTGTTGGCTTCTTAGATAGATAGCTAGTTTAGTAGCTATGATATTCTAACATGGTATCAAAGCCTTGGCTACTATGATCTAACATTTTCTTTGAATTTAACCATCGACGTGTATCTTCAGTTTTGGTTACCTAGGCACTCATTATTTTTTGTAGATTTTCTTTCTATATGATCGCCATTAGGCTTCTTTTTAGGTCTGGGCATGATTCTACATATTTGAGTGTTTTTTTCTTATAACCCTGACTTTGTTATGTAGCTTTTTGCAGAATTGTTTTTCCAAGGGGCTCTTGATTGTCTTTTTGTAAGATCTACATGATTTTCTTATTCTCCTCAACGAGATCTATCCTCCAGTTGTAAAATATGTGATTTTCGTCCAGTTTTTTGGTCCTTTTTTTGCAAATCCGAAGATAGGTGGACCGAGGGTTCAAATTAGAATTTCGGCCATATAAGTAGATGCAGAGTGGTTGCGCCATTTCCAAAACCTGATTATAATAAGCATTTAGATAATTATTGAGTGTTTTTTGTTTTGACACTAGATGTTTTTTGTCAGATATGTTAGCTTATGTTTAGAATTTCCTAGAATATATTAGATATTTGGGTTCCTCTCGATGAACTACCCGATTTCAAAAAACAAATAATCTCTAATAGAGTATTGGAAGAAAAATTATCACTGATTTAAGATTGACAATTTTTTCATTTTTCCTGGTGACGGTGAAATGAAATACATAAATTTACAATTTTCTATTCACTTTTTCTCTTGTCATTTCTTACATTTGGGTTTTTATTTCATGTCAAAATTTCTATCATTATGACTTCAAAAGTAGCTTTTGTTCTTGAACTTGTCAGATCTAACTATCTTGCATGGAAAAGGAAAATGATTAATGTTCTCAGGAGTAAGAATCTATGGAGGGGTGTTAATGGTGAACACAAGAAAACTACAGGTGCTCAAGCCTTGATTAAATGGGAATAAAAGTGTTGGGTAGCGGAGGACTCGCATAACGGTTTTGGGGTTTAAAGCCTAGAAGTTAGGGTAATAATGGTGTAAATCTCCAAAATGCGTGGAGCACGAAATGTAATAGGTTGAGTCAAGCGGTTGTCTGCCAAAAAGTAATATAGAATAATAGGAAGCAAGTTGGCTTGCCCATGGTCCGTGGACCATGGGAATGTATAAATAGAGAAAGGCTCTAAGGGTAGAAGGAAGTTTTTGGTTTTTGATGAGATCTGATGTGTTATGGGTTGGTAATTAGTGTTTTGCATCTATAAGTTTGAGTCAAGGGTGTTAGTGGGTAGATAGAGGCTTCATAGTTGTGTGCACGGACCCCTACAGCTATGTGCGCATGGCGAAAAGAAGATTGTACTGAAACGGAGATATTAATAAAGATAAGTTGTTTCGGAAATATTGCGGATCTATTGTATTCTGGTTCATGCATCTGTTATATGAGTTTGTTATATGAGTTTTTGTCATTAAAAGAATTATGATTGTGCGCACTAGGTTTTATTGTTAAATGTTTGCGAAAATACTATAACAAGAGGATCAGATATGTAACAATTTCATTAGTAAGAAAGTGCACCTATGCGGATCTACGTGAAAGTGCAATAGTGGTACAAAGTGGCGCAAAGTTGCAGAATGGTTCGTGACCCCTCCATACCATATCAGGACATCCCAAGGGTGCGGAAACCTGGTTCCAACACCCTCCCCTACTACCTCAGGTGAGACCTCAGTCCGCACTCCGCGGACTGTTGCCGAAAGGGCCGGTAGTTGTAGGACTTGTTTGGCTAATATCTCTTCCGAACATGGGCCAGGGTCCAATAAGCCAACAAATGGTTCTATTGCCAGGACTGGAATCTGCCTGTGGGATTTTTGGTGTCGGAATTTCAGAACCCTACAGAAATTGAAGATTGATTGGATCGGAAGCAGTACGATTTCGTAGGTGGCCTTAGCACACCTGTGCACAAATCAGGAGTTAGCATGGCGAACGCGATCAAGTTGCCTGTGCTCAAAGGAGTAGGAAGTGAAGATCTAGAATAATTTTGGTTCGTAGTAAGGGTAGTGTGGGAAGCACACAGAGTTACAAACGATAATATTAAAAAGGATACCCTGGTAAGTGCACTAAAAGATCACATGCTGACTTGGTATATTAAGCACTCTAGCGATCACCCCACTACCAGAATAGTAGAGATCCGGGATGCATTAAAAAAGGAGTTTAGTCGGCCAAAATCAGAGACGCAATTGATCATAGGATTCAAGGAAATCGTGAGGCTTCCAGGAGAAACCCCTTGGGACCTAGATCAGAGATTGAAGAGTACGATCTGAGAGGCTAACATGACACTAACAGATGTGCAACATCGCATATGGTTTGTGGCGTCTTTAATGCCACACCTGAGGACAACACTGTCACAGCAGAAGATCTCGACCCAGGCTGAAGCATTAGAAATAGTGATGAGGTTGCATGAGACTCCAATACAGGATCTTGGGTTGGTAGTTCAGCAGATCCACGTGCAAATACAAAATCTATTCTTGGAAATGTAAAGTCTGAAACAGGAGAAGGTGGCCAGGCTAGAAGTGTGCGAGGAGGTGTGGTGCGTAAAGTGTAAAGTCCAGGGCCATGATAAGGATCATTGTCTGATATTCACAAACTACTTGAAAATAGGGGGACCAATATCATTACGACCAGAGGCACAAGCAGGGCCAAGGGCGGCGCCCTCACTCTGGTGTGCAATCTGTCAGGTGGGAGGAAAGCACAACACAGACAACTATCATCTACTACAAAAGTTTACCCAGACCCCCCAGCAACTATTTTTCAATTTTTGTAGATCGGTGGGCCACGATGAATGAGACTGTCATAGTTATGAATTATTTATGGATCAAACATTAGCCTACAGGATGCAGACTGACGTACAAGGTCAAGATATAGCCACGGCGATAACGTACGGTGGGTTCCAGGGGCGAGGACGGGTACGGGGAGGAATAGGGCTAGGAAGGGGCCGAGGGTAGCTAATCTGTTACAACTGTAGAAGACTAGGGCACTACGTGCGAGATTGTACCAACCCAACCAGAATATCGTGCCCTTACTGCGAGTAGTTCGATCATGAAATGATAGATTGCCCCACACTGATAGTGCAGATCTGTGAGAAAAGGGCAGCATGACCTATGACAACGTAGAACATCCAGATGATGAGGTCTGAACCGCGTGAGGAAGACCCCAAGGTGAACATGATGCTTAGAAATGGCACGACCACAGCGGAAGATGAGGGGAAACTAATAAAGGAAGATGTAGGGGTTCGCAAGGAGACATGTCTGGAAGCTAGGAAGAACTTTGCGGAGGTCTCTACCCCAGGTAGTAAGGATCAACCCGAGCCAGAAAGGGATCCCTTGATGCTAACTACCTTTTTGGAGACATGCATGAAATTTCTTCGCAACAATAGGGAAGTTAAAGGATTACAAGATCTAATAACTAGGTGTGTAGGGTTAGGTGAACCTCGCATGGTCCGAAAATTGGGGAAACATGCTTTACATACTGGACGGGAAATGTGATTAACGACGCAGATTGGCGACTGTGAGATAGATCAGATCATTTTGTACTTAGGCTCAGATGCAAACATGCTACCTGAATAGTATTGGGAGCGCATGAGCAAGCCCAAATTGCAATGGTCTCCTATTCAATTGTGGATGGTGAACCAACAAAATATCCTACCCATGGGAATATTGCAAGGAATTACAATAGATATAGAAGGTGTGAGCACATAAACAGAGTTTGAGGTAATATAAATCGTGGATGAAAGTAGCCCTTACCCTGCGTTGTTAGGGATAGACTGGGCCACTGATATGAATGGGGTCATTAATTTAATGAAGCAGAAAATGATATTTGAAAAGAAGTCACTCCACGTAGTCATTCCACTAGACTCAGTTGAAGGACCACGTTACAGTTAACGTGCGTGTGACGAAGGAAGTGATGATGAACTGGATTGTATCTACAAGATTACTACACGAAATCAAGTTTGGATCAATCCAACTGCAGAAGGAAGCATATTGTGGGAGTGTGTAGAGTCCTGCACTACATATTTAGATGAGGAAGATGAACGATGGCATAATCTGCTAAATGGAGTAACAACGTTAAACTGCAATATGATGACTAGGTCGTTGTATTGTGTAAAAGCTTAGCATCAAGACCTGCTAATGTATGATGGGCTGACAACAGTAGATGAATTCCTAGCCATGTTTAATAGTGCGGTACCAGAGCACCAACGATGCGCTAAAATGGACATTGTGCGTGATGCCTGTGAATTGGTGGGGAACCCATGAAGGAACCTTTGACGACTGGGGTGGCTGCAAACGGATGATGCAGATAAAGTTTGGGAAGCTAAAACTATGAATAATGAAGAAATACGATGGATGCGATGACCTACACACGCATCTCATGAGATGGACCCAAGCCTATGGAGAAGAACCCCAACCAGAGTGGGTACACTTATTTTATCATACCCTAGATCTCATCCCAATGAACTGGTACACTGAAACAGAGCTCTGACATGGTATAGGCGAATGGGATATCTACCGTGAAGGGTTTTTATTAATATTCTTTTTTGAAGACCAATGAATGGACACTGTTGACGATGCATTGTAAATAGTGAACACCACCATTTTCAAAGTACCATTGGAACCGAAAGAAATAGTGCAACCATACTGGGCGCACCAGTTGAGACGGGCTCTAGAATGTTACAATGTACAGGTCGAAGATGATGAGGATGATCCCAGAAACATCAATATTCCAGAAACAGAGGGGAGTTACGAGGTGCGCAGACCAATGATTGAGGACCCCGACATCACCGCGCCACTGAAAACGAAACAAGTGAACATTGGTACGGAGGAGGAGCCAAAGTATGCAATTCTTGGAGACTATTGGGATGATGCAATGGTGGATAAGGTTGTTGAGTTACTTCGCGAATATTAGGATTTATTCCCAACCAAAATCACAAAAGTAAAAGGAATCCTCAATGACCTAGGAATGATGAAGATAACTCTGAAGCCAGATGCGAAGCTAGTCAAGCAGCGGCCCTATCAGTTGAATCCAAAATATAAAGCAAAGGTCCATGAATAATTGGATAAAATTCTTGAAGCAGGCATAATTGAACTAGTGGAGGAATCCGACTGGGTAAGTCCTATGGTTGTACAGGAGAAAAAACAGAAGGGAGAAATTTGCATCTGTGTGGACCTTAGGAAGCTCAACGATGCATGCATTAATGATCCATTCCCAATGCCATTTACAGACAAAGTATTGGAAAATGTTGGGGGACAGGAAGCCTACTCCTTTACAGATGGTTTATCGGGGTACTACCAGATCAAGATTGCACCGGAGGATAGGAGTAAAACAACTTTCGCTACGGAATGGGGTTTTTTTTAGTATATGGTGATGCCCTTTGGACTAAAGAACATGCTGACAATATTCTCACGTGTTCTGGTAGCTGCATTCAAGGAATTTATACATAAGTTTTTAGAGGTATATCTTGATGATTGGACCGTATTTGGGCTAGTTACGAAACATACCACGAGCTTACGATTAATGTTGGATACTTGCCGATAGCACCAGATTGCGCTAAATATAAAGAAGTGTACTTTCCTCATTCCCTTTGCGAACTTGCTCAGCCATGTGGTTAGCAAGCAAGGCCTGATGGTAGACCCGAAAAAGATTGTTGTCATACTCAATCTGCAAGCACCGCAAAGTGTCAAGCAGTTGCGCGCCACGTTGGGACACACTGGTTACTATTGAAAGTTCATCAAGAGCTACATGCAGATCATGGCACCAATGGAACAGTTGTTGAAAAAGGATGCTACCTATTGTTGGAATGAGGAAGGTAACAAAAGTCTGGAAATGCTCAAGGAAAAGATGGCATCAACTCCATATTAGTCTTTCTGAAATGGGACATTGAATTTCATATGCATGTTGACGCGTCATGTATCAAGTTGGGCACGTTACTCACACAGGAAGGCGCAGAAGGAATTTATCACTCGATCGTATTCGCAATTCAATGATTATCCAAAGCTGAGAAGAACTACTCCACTACTGAGCATGAGGGATTGGCGATGGTATACGTGCTCTAGAAATACCGCCACTATCTACTCAGAGGACACCTTAAGATGTATATTGATCACTCTGCGCTAAAATACCTAGTGAATAAGCCTGTGTTGGTGGGGCACATTTGTAGGTGGATGTTATTATTTCAAGAATATGATCTCAAATTCGTCGTAAAGTCAGGACGTATAAACATAGAACCAGATCACCTGTCCCAAATTAAGAACAGCGAGGAGCCCACAAACTTAGAGGAAGGACTACCTAATGCACAGATTTATGCAGTACACATCACGGATGGACATTTTGAGGATATAATACACTTCTTAACCACAAGAACTGCGCCACAGGGGTATTTTGTTTAGCAAAAGAAGGAATTGGTGATACGAGCAGTAGAATTTACTGTTATTGTAGGGCACCTCTACAAAATGCACAACAATGAAATATTACGCAGAAATGTACTCGAATTTGAGCGAGGATAGATCCTTATTGAAGCACATGGGGGGGGGTGGGGTTGCAGGGGACATTATGTAGGATGCACCATAGCACAAAAGATTCTTTGCGTAGGACTATCATGGAAAACTCTACATCAAGACTCAAAAGCATACTATCGGGCCTGCGATGTCTGTCAATAGACTGGGAAACCATTGCGGAGGGATGAAATGCTCCTCAAGCCATAGATGACACTGCAACCATTCAAAAAATGGGTGATCGACTTTGTGGGGCCTATCACACCTCCAGGAATGACGTGTGCGTGCTATATAATCACCGCGACAGAGTACTTGACCCGATGGGTGGAAGCACAATGGGTTAAGGATTGCCCGGTCGCTGCAGCTGCAAAATTTTTGTTTGAGAATGTGTTAACATGGTTTGGATGTCCAAAAATTCTAATAAGTGACCACATAACACATTTCCTAAATGCGACTATTAGTGCGCTCACTGAGGAGTTCCAGATATATCATCAACAAAGCACACCATACCACCCACAGGCAAATAGGACCGTTGAATCTTTCAACAAAATCTTGGAGACTGCATTGACAAAGGTATGTAATGTGCAGCGGAATGATTGGGATTTTCAAATACCAGTTGTGCTATGGGCATATCGAACAATGTGCAAAACATTGATGGGTCAAACGCCTTTCCGGTTAGTGTATGGCAAGGAAGCCATCATGCCAATGGAATACATTGTACCTAGTTTGTGAATAGCAGCAACGACAAGTATGGCAGACTGCGTGGCTTTGGAAGAAAGGATTGTGCAACTGGAAGAACTTGAGGAGGAATGGTTTCTAGCAAGATTCCATTAGCAGGTCCAGAAGTAGTGGGAAAAAGCTTGGCATGATCGCCATATTAAGATGCGTATGTTCGAAGAAAATGATCTAGTCTTACTCTACGACAGCAAGTTCAAGAAATTCCCTGGAAAACTCCGAATACATTGGTTGGGACCCTATGTAGTTCAAGAAGTCACAGATGGGGGCGCGGTCTAGCTTACCAAGTTTAATGGAGAACCTTTCCTAGGCAGAGTAAATGGTAGTCACCTGAAGCTCTACATGAGTGGGCCAACCACATGACTAATCACTCGAAGGATAGTCTCATCGCTCCACGTAGTTGAAAGAGAGAACGTAGAATTGGTATGTCACCAGGGTCGCGGTTTCGCAAAAGGAGCTACGCAACTGCATGGACAAGCATAGGGGTGACCATTGCTGACACTATTCATGACAAGATGTCTGAGTTATGGCATAAGGGAGCGAGCGACGCGAAATTAAGAAATGTGGTACGAGCCAAATATGGAACGATCTGCCGTAGGTTTAATGTTACGACACCAGAAAAGGAGGGAACCGATGAATTTGAATTTCGAAATGCTTATAAATCACAGGGGGGAATCCTCTGAACTATCTGTGGTTTTGAGGAAAGTAAGCTATTGTGACTTCTCGATATGGAACTGTTCAGTATTTACGCTCAAGGAGTAAGCCCAAGGGTTGTGATATGGCCAATGGAGATGCAGGACTTTCTGGATAGTGTGGTGTTGATGGTCACAAGCACCGCATAGAGCTCAGCACCAATAATAAGGGATGTGCCAGAAATCCTTAGACACGAACCAGAACTGGTCCGGATGCTGCTGCCTAATTCATGGGCTGGCTGGCGACCCATCAAATATATGGGAAAGACTTTGAATATGGATACAAATGGTGGAATTGTAGTTAACAGTTCGTCTCTAATGCACCTTGAAGATTGGGATCTCGCGGACAGCAGCAATGGTCTGCAAAATAGCAACACAAGCTGCAGCACACAGTGCTTATTGAAGACCCAAAACTAGAAACTTGCTACATTGGCACGAAGAGTTCTCGTATGCGGCACCCTAGCTTGAGCTAAAATCCTATGAGGGGATGCTCTTTGTTAACCGAGAAGAGCAGAATGAGCATCATCGGTTGTGCGAATTAGTGGCGGAAATGGAGCAGGGGCTAGAAGAAGAGTTACAGAAGACAAAGAGGGAGTAGCAGAATGAAGTGCATCACTCACAGGGATGGTGGACTACGAAGCCTAGGCAGCACGTATCGCTACACCGAGGAGTGACTTTGGACGAGTCACGATGATTGTGTTGGGTGCCTGTTGGGTAGTGGAGGACCCGTGTTGAGCTTCAAAGCTGCCCTTTCCTTAACGACTTTTCTCCTCCCTTTTATTTGTTTTACCATGAAGAA
Source organism: Pinus taeda (assembly GCA_000404065.3). Lineage (NCBI taxonomy): Eukaryota > Viridiplantae > Streptophyta > Pinopsida > Pinales > Pinaceae > Pinus > Pinus taeda. The sequence goes on from APFE030011788.1 coordinate 52,911, forward strand.
AGTGCATCCCTATCATCAATAACTAGTATACATTGCCTTAAGGAGAACATTTTAGTGATTTGCATGTTATACTTTGATGTTCGTTGTTTGAATAAGTTTTTGTCTTTTAGCTACGGAACACAGCATATTTTGCAACTAGTCAGTTGTTCTGCAGCCACTTCCATGTTTTTATAGATTCCAGGTGTCAAAATGAGAAAATAACTACATGGGCAGCTTGGAAAACATCATGGCATGGATTGTGTCCTATTCACCTAGCCCAGGTCGACAAGGAAGACTTCGATCAAATGAAAACTCAAACATAGAGATCTAAGGCAAACAAGAGTCTATTTTGTACATGTTTCATAGTGATGCGATCCAAAACAACCTCCTAAGCCCACAGTCCTCATCAGCCATCTATGCAACCGAATCCAACAGCCATTACCTTAGATTTATGTCTCTAGCAACCAAGGAAAAAAATTCCATGTGCCTGTTTGCCTACGAATTTTTGTTGTAGCATATTTTTCTCAATAAAATAGTTGTATAATTTCTTTATAAATATCTGTGTGAAGAACGAAGAACCAGTTCAAATTTGCTTATGTATTAAGTTCAGATCAGTACTCTATAATTTTGAAAACTCATTCATTTTTTTTTTAATATGAAGACTGTGTGTTTCATGGATATCTGAAAGCATTTGTTGGAGTGTTGATTAAGTACGTATAACCTGAGTAGCTGTAGAGGGCCCCTGTGCTGGCTAAGGTTACAGTTCATTTTGTTTTGTCTTTTATAGTTGAACTGTAGATTTACTGTGTTTTCTATTTTTCCATGATGTTTATAACCATTTGTTAACATTATTCATAATGCAATCTTTACCATTTTCTTACTAATGCAGAATAGCTTATTTCAATGCAGAATAGTTCTAAAAAACTTTGAAATGGGAACTATAAACTCAAAACGGGAACTCTGGCCCAAAAACCCCAAAAAAACATCAAAAACAGTGCTAAAAACGAAAAGTGTGTATACTGGAACGATGTTTTTTTTTTAGGTGCCAATTTTGAACGTGTTTTAAAAATGGCGGTGACTACGAAATTTACTACGAAATTTTCGTGCAAAATATAGCTTCAAAACGAAAGTGATGCTACTGGAATAACGTTTTTTTTTTTAGGGTCAATTTTCAAACTTTTTAAAAAATGCTAATAAAACCAATTTTTTATGTCTCAAACAAAGTTAATTTTTAAGGAAAAAACACATTAATGTTTCTGGTAGAATATCATTTTTCTTTCCTAAGTATAAATTTAACATGTTTTCAACCACACCATGCTAGATACAAAAGAAATTGAAATTTTTTCAACTATAAAATTAAAAAACCATGACATTATGAACAAAGTATATCACTCAATGAAATCAAAAGTCTTTATTTGTATACTGAATAAAACAGACATTATATCTCTAATTTGATATTGCATTGTAGATATTTAAACAATAAAATTTATCATACTTAAGACATAATCCAACAACATAAAAATGCTTCATAACTTCTCATTCATTATAATCGTGCATGTAATCCCATGCTCTAACTAAGTTTCTGCATGTAGGTGTGTAGTACTTCCAACAGTGATGCATTATAGAGTTTGTTATGTTACATTGACTTTAAATAAATTTAAAAAATTAAATACATTTGTAATGCATTATAGAGTTTGTTATGTTGCATTGACTTTTAATATATTTAAAAAATTGCATTCATATAAAGTGGTTCCCATGAAATTTTTTAATTCGTTCTTACATGATAAGTTCTTCATTATCATTTATAACATTCATTATACATAAGCAAGTTTTATTTAAATAAATGGTCCATTACTTCTAATAAATTTAAAAAGTTAGATTAGTTCTCCCCACCCACAAATTTTTTAGAAATTTGAGATTATTTCAATTTTTAAAAAAAATTCCATAATAAATTTCTCATTATTATTTATAATTTTATTTATAATTGTTTTTTTCTTAATTTAAATTGACCCATGGTTAATAAGGTAAATATATACATTAATAAAAAATTATTTATATTATAATCGCTTTTTCCTTTAACTGTATAACTAGTTAAGATTTTTATTTTATTGAGGTTGAAAAAATACACCGTTAATACATTAAACGAGTTCATTGCCCTTGTAGTGAGATAGATTACATTAAATGTCTTCATTAAGCTCTTACATTTTTGAATGGTTTTTTTTGACTTAAAAAATTTAGCTTGGAGCAGCTGTCCCAAATTACTAACAGGCAGACGTGTGGTTATCAGTAATCCTCACTATCCACACGATCTATCGTAATTTTGAACAAAAATTTTCATTGTTCAATTTATCGTAATTTTGTACAAAATTTTTCATTGTTAAATTTATTATTAAAGTTTTAGTAACTTTTTTTCATAGAGATGTATGATCTATGTGGCTAACTACTTTAAAATTTTAATAATCATTTTTTAATAATATATAATTTAATTTATATTTATATTAACAATATACTTTGCTTTTCTGAAATTCAAATTTTTAAAAATATTATTGGAATTTTATATTCATAATCATTTTTAATAATATATATTTTAATTATATTTATATTAAAAATATGTTTGCTTTTTCAAATTTAAAATTTTTAAAATAATTTTTATTTATTGTTTAAAATCTTTATGATTTATATGTATTTTCAAAATTAAAATTAAAATTTATTAATTTATGTAAATCTAATGGAGGATAATAAAAGTAATCTCAGCCTTTTAGAATATATTGGCAATGTAAAACATAGTTATATCTCATGGCAAAGTAACATCCATGTCCTAAAATAGAAAAGATACTCCTGTGATGTCTTAAAATTGGGTTAAAAAAGACTGTTGTACTGTGATGAAATAATAAAAATAAAAATAGATTATACTACTCTGCTGTAACTGGAAGAATGAAAAGAACAAACTAACTAATAAATGGTCTTTCCGAAGGATGTGTTGAGATAAAGATGATCTGGAATTAAAAAGCAGCATAGTAAGAATAAAGGATGAATGTGGATAGTTAGATAAAGCATAGCTTGCATTTAGAAAAGGTATTGTAAGATTAGCAACGGCTATAAAAGATTTAAATGAGGTGTACACACGCGAGAAGGCAATTGCATTACATGTTTCTCTCACAGAAAATTTAATTTAATACCAACCAATTCAAATGGGATGAAGTCTCCCCACTGTAGTCATTTAACTATAATATTTTTGGCCATGCTTTTCGGCGAAGCGCTGACATCCCCGCCTCTTCCCCATGTCAATTGATTCTTTAAAAAGCAATCTCTGCCTACTCTCATTGTCACTCCAATGGTTGTCGATTTCTTAAGGGCCTCCGCAATTAAGATGAGAAATCATACTTGGCTTTCTGCTTATATAAATGCCATCTTCTATCGGGTTCTAGTGCAAGTGTTTCAGTTCCTATCTACCTACGTGTTCTGTGTGATAATATCTTCTTTCTTGAACATTTTTCCCCGATCTCATTCTGTTTTTCATATCCATGATGTCTAACTGTAAGAGAGTAACACTTCTTGCTTTGCTTTTTATTCGTTTCATATATTTTCTCTAAAACCTGCTGACTCTCTCGCTAAAATTTGTCAACGCCGTCTGATGAATGACACCCATGTAGACAAGGATATGTCGGTATAATTGAATAGCAGATCGTCTCGAAAACTGCACAGTGTAGCCAGAGTTATAGTAGTTTCCAAGGAGGAAGGGAACGACCATTTTACAACAGCCCAAGATGCCATCAGTGCGGTTCCAGCGAATAACTGGCACTTGATCATAATTCAGGTCAAGCCCGGCATTTATAAGTGAGAGACCAATGAACCCGCTGATTAGTTTCATCAGAGAATATGACTCTCACGATATAATTTTGTGAGAATAATGATACTTTATGCATAATTTTGATTCAACAAATATCTCTCCATTAAATTTTGTTTAGGATGAGAGACTTAGTGTTCTGCCCTTCATGTGATCAGGGAGAAGGTGACGATTCCTGCAGACAAGCCATTTATAGTTCTGAGTGGCTCGGGTGCCAACAATACTGTCATCACTTGGAATGATATTGCTCAATCTAGTGGAGGGACATTTTACACCACAACGGTGTTAGTTTTTGCTTCAGATTTCATGGCTAGATATAATAGATAATGTTCTAGTAAAACTGGACATTATTTTTCGTGTAGAACTCTTATGATCCGAGCGATCAAGCTGTGGCTCCGAGGATATCGGGAGATCGTTGTGCGTATTATGGATGCATATTTCTGGGGTATCAAGACACTGTGCTGGACGAGAGCGGCAGGCATTACTTTAAGCTGTTTCATCGAAGGTGCCGCCGACTTCATATGCCGTGATGGACAATTTGTCTATGAGGTAAACTCACCAATTGCAGATCATGCAGAATGTTTTCATTTTTTTGCTTTGTCATGGTTTAGAGCTGATAAACCTCCCCGCCCCTCCCTCTCCACCACCCCTCCCCGACCCCCTCCGCCTCCCCCTCGCCCGGTGTAGGGCCACCCCCCGGGCTGCCCCGCCCCGCCCGACCGCAGTGGGTCGATTTCGGGAATCGACCCGCCGCCTGTCGGGCGGGGCGAGGCGGCCCGGGGGTGGCGGTGCGCCCGATCTCATGCGATAAAATATATTTTGGAACTGCTATGATGTTTTTTTTTCATATTCTCATTTCTTCTTTTTCGGTAGGTGAACAAGTGTTCTGCTATTTTAGTGATCTCATTGTGAATAGAAGTGCTTCCACTGCTTGTTTTCAGGTTGTTATAATGCATGGACTTTAATTTATGTAGGTGTGGATGTTAGTTGTAAAATAACGTTTCACAGAAGTATGATTGTATATTTTTATGTATTTATACCTGGAGAGCACTACACATCTGGAACAAACATTTGGGTTTTATGTTCACAAATGAAAGCAGACCTTTAAAGTTTCACCCTGGTTTTCCTCTCCTGTCCATTCTACATTACTTTTTGGCGTTTCACATTTCCTGGTAATTAAAAATCTTTATGTTTCTTTATCTTCAATTCTAATGTGTAAGGACTGGAATCCCAAAGATAAATCTCTAGATTAATGGCATTAGAAATTATTTATGTGTTTGACCTCGGTAAATATGTTTTCAATGGTTATATGGATTAATTCGTATATTTGGGGTTTCAGTCATGTATTTTATAAATCATATGAATCTTCTCATGATATGCAGTTCAGGTAAGATTATTATTTTATGTTTTTGATAAAGTAAATATTTTTTACAATGGTGGTTTGAAGCTAAATAGGTATGGATTAATTAATATATTTGGTGGTTAAATTCGTGTATTTTATAACTGTATGATTATGTATACAAGTTGTTTTATGCCACATCTTTTCATTTTGTTGTTGGTAACTTTTGTTTAATCTTTATTTTGTAGTAGTTTATTTTTTTGTAGTTTTTAATGGCAGTGCAGTGTTTTCATGGTCTCAAATTTCCACCTGTGCCATTTTTTTATGAAGCGCGCAGCGCCACCCCCGGG
>APFE030011792.1:0-15770 GCA_000404065.3 Pinus taeda
CTTCAATTGCACTGTATAAAAGGACATGTTTATCTGTCCATTTTTCCCCCTCTGTCGGAAGTCCAGTGACTTCGGCTAGCACTGCTTCAGAAACCATCATACTTCTCCCTTTTACCACTGTGCTACTGTTTTGCAGATTTTGCAGAAATTCCAGCATTAGCTCCTCATGAAATCCCTAAAATATGTTTAAACACTACAACTAGCCAGCACGCTCAAGAATTGTGCGAGCTTTATCCAATACCATAAGCACTGGAGGTTCACTCCGGATAGCTCTTCCACCCATGGCTACTGCACCTATGCCTGGTTCACCTGTATGCAATTTTGTTTGACTTCTGTAATTCAGAACAATAGCAGAGTATGTTACAACAATTAATAGATAAATGATGTTGTTTGGAAGATTATTATCATATTTAGTTAAGTCGTTTGTCCCATCAGCCATACTTAACAGGGAATCGTAAGTTCGCATGCCCTCCATAATGGTTGCCATTCTTCGTCCAATCGGAAAACCTGCTAATTATTACACATTCATACTCATCATGTGCTTCGTACTCCGGAGTTAATCCGAATGATTGTCACACAGTTATCCATAACTATGACATGTGCCATTCATACATAGGCCATCCCCCCTCTAACGAGAAAAGGGCGTCCACATCCTTTTAGCACACAAAAAGAAAACAAATACTTTGATGCTAAATAAATGCTAGCAACCAATCTCAAAAAACATAGCATGCAAATCGGTAAAGCAATTAAAGCAATATTCTTCGCCGGATGTGAATTGGTTGAATCAAATAAAAACATCAATTTTAATTCATTATGTCAAAGATCTTCATCGTGAGTGGTATTAATAACATTAGCATAATCGGCGATATGTGTGTAATGACTGTCATTAAATGATTAGACATATGGAATATAATGAATTTAAATATAAGTCACCATGCAATTCGTCTTGTAAGAGTGCCGCTCAAACGGAAATTCTCTTTAGAAACAAATCCATAGGTGATAAGAGCTAAAGGACATATGGAAATATAAGGTGATACTCCAATACCACAAGCAGAGACGCTGTTGCCAATAAGCATTCATAGCCTCGACAGGGTTGCTTTCTAACCCCCCCAAATGAGCCAGATTCCTCCTTATAGTTAATTCTTCTTTTGTTGTCATAAAGAGACCGCTATGCTGGCATGGTGACAAGATAACCATAGTGCCATTCACCAGGGTGTAACAAAGTGATTAGGCTGGCTCATGATGAGGCCCCCTATTATTCTGAAATTTTTAATTATCAAGAAGGTCATTACCTTGGTTTGGTGGCCAAATTGGAACGTCACATGTTACATCCTTATGTCCATGGTAGGATGGCTAAAAATGAGACCCCCTATCCTCTTTAAGACAATGTTTTGAGCATTTTTATATTTCACTATTTCCATTTTTCTTTTGCAATTCCTATTGTAAAAATATGGAGGCTCGTTTGCTCCTTAAGAGTTAGGGATGGTGTAAGAAGTAAAAATATGCCAATGAAAGTTTTATACTCTTATCTCCTTTATCATCATATCAATGAGTTTTATCCATTTGGAAGTGTAAACATAAGCCAACATGGATTAAGAATAATGAATCATTTAATGATGTGTCCAAAAGAAAAGATGTTCAAGTAGTCATTCTAAAGATACATCGTATTAGCTTATGAATAAAGATAACCTTCAAAAGGATTTAGAAGTATTATTACCGTTTTTCCTTAGAAGAGGAACAGATCAATTCAAATGGTGTTTATTTGCAATACAAAACAAAAAGAGAAAATGGCATAATGATAAAAAAAAATGAGAAAAATTGACAATTTATCCTATTAAAAGGTGTTGTTCAATCAATTGATCGACAATCATTCAATCGTTTGAACGACAAAATCAATAGAAAATGAAAAGTGTTATTCAATCGATTGAACGACAATCGTTCAATTGTTTGCACAACAAAATCAAGAGAAACAAAAAGTGTTGTTCAATCAATTGAACGACAGGCATTCAATTGTTTGGTCAGCAAAATCAACAAAAACAAGAAGTGTTCTTCAATCAATTGAACGACAAGCGTTCAATTGTTTGGATAATGAAATCAACAAAAACAAGAAGTGTTATTCAATCAATTGAATAGTAGGCGTTCAATTGTTTGAACAACGAAATGAAAAAGAAACAAAATGTGTTGTTCAATCAATTGAACACTGAACTACAGTCGTTCAATTGTTTGAACAATGAAATCAAATAAAAATAAAATATGTTGTTCAATCAATTGAACAACAGTGGTTCAATCGTTTGGACAACGAAATTAAAAAAGAAATAAAATGTGTTGTTCAATAAATTGAACGACAGTCGTTCAATTGTTTGAACAACAAAATCAAATAAAAACAAATTGTTATGTTTAATCAATTGAACAACAATCATTCAATTGTTTGAACAGTGGAAACAAAAAGAAAGAAAATGTGTTGTTCAATCAATTTAACGACAGTTGTTCAATTGTTTGAACAACGAAATTAAATAAAAACAAATTGTGTTGTTCAATCAATTGAACGGCAGGTGTTCAATTGTTTGAACAATGAAAACAAAAATAAAGAAAATGTGTTGTTCAATCAATTGAATGACAGTCATTCAATTGTTTGAACAACGAAATCAAATAAAAACAAATTGTGATGTTCAATCAATTGAACGGAAGTTGTTCAATTGTTTGAACAATGAAAACAAAAAGAAGGAAAATGTGTTGTTCAATCAATTGAATGATAGGCATTCAATTGTTTGAAGAACAGAAGAAAAAAAGGAAACAACTGTGTTGTTCAATCAATTGAACGACAAGCGTTCAATTGTTTGAATAGCGAAAAACAAAAAGAAACAAAATGTGTTGTTCAATCAATTGAACAGTAGTCGTTCAATTGTTTGAAAAGCGAAAAAGAAAAAGAAAAAAATGTGATGTTCAATCAATTTAATGGCAGTCGTTCGATTGTTTGAATAGTGAAAAACAAAAAGAAACAAAATGTGTTGTTCAATCAATTGAACGACAGACATTCAATTGTTTTAATAGTGAAAAACAAAAAGAAACCAAAGGTGTTGTTCAAACAATTGAACGACAGTCGTTCAATTGTTTGAACAATGAAAAACAAAAAGAAACAAAATGTGTTGTTCAATCAATTAAACGACAGACATTCAATTTTTTCAACAACAAAAAACAAAAAGAACCAAAATGGTGTTGTTCAATCAATTGAACAACATGTGTTCAATTGTTTGAACAAAAAAAAACAAAAGGAAACAAAATGTGTTGTTCAATCAATTGAATGGCAGGTGTTGAATTGTTTGAACAACCAAAAAAAAAAGGGGGAGAAAAACTTCCAAACTTGTGAAGCTTCCCTCAAACGAATTCATATTTACATGGTAATGTCTAATCTCAATTAAAAGGAATATGTACATTATTTATAGTTTCTAAATAAATTTCAATTTTTTAAAGGAAAAGTTTTTGGGTCCTCATTCCCTGCAGCTAAAATTTGCATGGAGGGGTCCTCATGTACCTGCTCGCAGAAAGACTCCTTGGTAAGCAGTTGATGATAAAGGTGCACTCAGTGCTCGTTTACCTTAAAAGAATGGCTAGATCCATCGATGGTAGTCAAGGTAAGAGTACCATTATTATGCACTTCCTGAATCTCCTAAGGGCCAAGCCATCTTGTTTGCAACTTGCCCGGGAAATCTTGGAATATGGAATCATACAGGAGTGCCCAGTCCCCTTTTTGAAACATTTTCTTCTTGACAAGCCTATCATGCCATTTTGCCCTTTGCTACTGAATTATTGCAGTTCATTACAAAGCATGCAGTCAAGCCTCATCTAGTTCGTTGATCTACTCAAGTCGCTTGGTTTAGGCTTCTGTTAAATCAAGCCCCATTTCCTGGGCCGTTCTTACAGTCTTTATTTCAAATTTGATTGGAAAAATTGTTTCTTTACTTAACACAATCTGGTATGGAGAATGTCCAGTAGTATTCCTTCAATTCATACGATAGGCCCACAAGGCCTCTAGCAATCTAGCATCCCAATCTTGTTGGTGTGTTGAGATTGTATTGGTCAAAATCGCTTCTATAACCTTATCGGTGCTTTCAACTTGCCCGTTCGCCTACGGGTGATATTGAGAAGTGATCTTGTGCGTAATATGATGGTTTCTAAGAGTGGCAGTAATCTTGTACCTATGAATTGCTTTCCCCCATCTGTGATCACTTCTTGCAATAATCCATACTGCACACATACCTCAAAAAGGACGTTAACCATTGCTTTCTCTATGGCTCTTGGTAAATCTACTATTTCCACCCATTTTGTCACAGAATTCATGGCTACCATTATGTAGGCCTTCTGATTGGATGAAAAATGGAATGGACCCACGAAGTCTACTGCCCAACGCTCAAAGGGCTCTATGAATAATTGGGGCTATAGAGGAATTTCATCGGATTGGTCGGGTCGACCCATCCTTTGGCAGCTATCATAGCCCTGGGCATATTTCTTAGTATCATTAAAAATAGTGGACCAATAATAACCCATATGTAATACCTTATGTCCAATCCTTCGATCTACGAAATGTCCCCCGTAGGGCTCATCATGGCAAGCCTTCAGAATTTCATGGATCTCATCCTCGTGGATACATCTGCATATACACATGTCATCCCCTGTATGAAAAACATATATGCCTATCCCAGACAACCGGGTGCTGCGTTGAACAATCAATTTTCTTTCTGTTGTCATCAAATGTTTAGGTAGCTTCCCTACTTCTAGATAATTTTCCACATTTGCATACCATGGTGTCTTGACTTCCACAACAAACATGTGTTCATCTGGAAATCGGTCATTTATCGCTAGTGGATCATTCACCTTCGGGATTCGAGATAGAAAATCAACCACTGGGTTTTCCTTCCCTAGATGATCTTTAATAGTAATGTCAAACTCTTGCAAAAGCAATAGCCACCATGTTACTCAACCATTTGTGATAGGTTTATTAGCTAGATACCGAATGGCAGAGTGATCAGTGTGCAAAAAGACTTGGTATTTGGCTATATAGTGTCTAAATTTGTTTATTGCATAAATAATAGCTAAGAATTTTTTTTCCTGTCACTGTATAATCAAATTCTGTAGAAGTGAGATTTTTTCTAATATAATATATAGCATAAGGTTTCTTTTCCTCCTCCTGGCCGAGGACAACACCTATATCTACATCTGATGCGTCTCTAGATATGTGGAAATGAAGCTCCTAGTTTGGTCCACGTAATACCGATGCTATTGAGACTAGTTTATTTAAACTTGCAAAGGTTGTGTCGCACTTATTAGACCAACTGAAATCAACATTTCCAGTTAGAGCATATAATAGTGAAACAATCTGTGATTTTTTTAATAAACCTACGATAATAACCTGCCTATCCCAAGAAGCTATGTACTTCTGTCTGAGTGCAGGGGGTAGGTAGTAAAAGAATTACCTGTATTTTGATGGATATACCTGTATTCCTACTGCAGAGATATAATGTCCCAGAATCACACCCTCGGTCACCATCATGTGACACTTGACATTTCTTAAACATAGCCTAGTAGCAACGCATTGTTCTAAGACCTTTTCTAGCATTTGCAATGCTTGATCGAAGTCATCCCCATATGGAGTAAAGTAATCCATATATACCTCAATTCCTTCATTTATTAAATCAACAAAGATACTGAGTATAGCTCTCTGGAACGTGGTTGGGGAATTACACAAGCCAAATGGAAATAACTTGTATGCGAATGTGCCCCACGGACAGGTGAAGGTTGTTTTATCCTAGTCTTCAGGGTGAATCTAAATTTTATTGTAGCCACTGAAACCGTCTAAAAAGGAGAAAAAGTGCTTCCTTGCGAACGTATCGAGGACTTTATCAATGAATGGGTGGGGGAAGTGATCTTTCTGTGGTGCCTTGTTCAGCTCTCGATAGTCTACACAAATATGCCAATTCCCATTTTTCTTAGGGACGGAAACCAACAGAGAGACCCATTTACTGTCCGAGATAAGATAAATAAATTTTACGTCTAGCAGCTTCAGTGATTCCTCTTTCACAATGTCTTTGAGGTGTGGCTTCAACCTCCATTGAGGCTGCCAAATGGGTCAAGCATCCTTCTATGTATAGATGTGGTGTGTACATAGTTGTGGGTCTATTCCTTTCATAGCAGGATATTCCAAGGCAAAAGCCCCTTTATTTTTATCTAAGACCTGGATAAGCTTCTGCGTCTATTTCCTATCCAGACTATCACTGATATTTAGAACTTTTCCTAGCTCAATCTCAATGGGTTTTCTGTTATGAACAACAGTCGTCTGAATATGTTGGTCATTTGTATCCTTCAGAGGATATTCCATGGCCTCATTTTCAAGGGTTGCTTTCAACATATGACACTGTTATTGATATTTAGAACTTTGCTTGGCTCAATCTCAATGGGTTTTCTGTTATGAACAAGAGTCGTCTAAATATGCTGGTCATTTGTATCCTTCAAAGGATATTCCATGGCCTCATTATCAAGGATTGCTTTCAACATCTGACATTATACATTACTCACATTAGCTGGCTGATTTATAAAATTATTGATAACTTCATCCTTAGTCTGATATTTAAATTCTAGTGCCTCTACTACTTTGAGTGGTGAACATATGCTCTCTTCTAGGTACATTGTTGGCTGCTTACATATTTACAATGGGAAAACTTGGCTTGATAGGAGGATATAACATAAGATTTTTTACAGCATCCCACTTTTCAATAGTCATGTTTCCTTCTTGGCAGCTAATATATGCATCAGGTGTTGCCAGCCAAGGTCGACCAAGAATCAAAGGATGCCCATCCAACCGACTCCTTGGGTTTATAACTAGAAAGTCTACTGGATATTCCCATGAGTCAACATAAACTGTGATATCTTGTAAAGTCCATTTTGGTCTCACCACCAATCAGTTAGCAAGTTCTAATAAAGTGGTGGATGGTTCCAGGGCTGTAATACCAAGTGCTTGAGAAGTTTCTATTGTTAAGATATTAATGTTGGCTCCTATATCGACTAGTGTATTTCAAAAAGAGCGACCATATATCTGAACTATCATTATGGGGTTTCCAAGATCTCCATACTTTATTAGACTTTGCTCTCCCAAGATTAAATCGGATAAGGTTCCTACAACATGGACAGTGGGTGAGGGTGTTTCCTTCCTCAGAGGATTCCTTACACACAGTTCTTTGATTGTTTTGGCATAGATGGGAATGCTTTCAATGGCCTAGAGGAGAGGGATCTTAATACACAATTTTTTTAGTTCCCCTACAAGATTGAAATCATGGTAGATGATAGGTTTGGGTATCATTAGTCTTTTGGGGAATAGAGGAGAAGTGACTATAAGCTTTTCAGGTTCATCATGCTGATCTGTCTCTTCCCCTTGCTTTGATTCAGTATTAATTATAGGTGGTGGAATATGTACAGGTGGAGTTACACTTTCAATTGAGGGTTGGTCCATGTTTTCCTCAAGGGTGATGATATGCCCTGACCTCAATATGAGCTCATTACATTCTTTATTCTCAATATCATACTCTGGGTTTTCAATAATCTGTACCAACTAAATCGCTCTGTTATTAGGATTCAGGTTCGGCTGAGCTAGAAACTATGGGTGCAAAAGAGGTTGAGAATTCGGTTGTAATGTATATGGAGCTAATAGTGTGGGTTGAGGCTGAGGGCATGTCCCCATAGGTATATTGGATATCCCTAGAGGCCACTGCCAATTTGTAGACTAGTTCAGATTTTGAGAGGTGGAGGCATGCCATTGGGATTGATAGGGATTGCCTTGCCAAACAGGAGTAAAAGGAGAATTTGACCAGCCATTTCATAGAAAAGATTGTGTTGGCCAGGGTGTCATATGGAATGGCGAGATTTTCCAATTTGGGTAGGATGATTGGCCTTACCAGGTTGTCCCAAGGTTCTATTACTGATTAAACTGCGAGGAAGGAAAGAATTGGAATGAGTCTTGTGATATACCTATAGGTTTAGCTTGCCACTATCAATGCTAGTTCATTAGATATATCAGTTTTGTTTCTTCCTCTACTTCTTTGAATACTTCTTTTAGCCCCAGTAGTGATGGACATTGTTCAGTGGCGTGATTTTTAGTACAGATAGTGCATGTCTGCACCATGTCTAATGGGCATTCCCGTTGGCTATGCTTATTTCAATAACGTGGGCAGAAGATGGCCAAATTTTGTTCTTCTAAGGCCTATTTTTGTTTAGCCTGTAAGATGTCCAACTGTGTTGAAAGAGTTCCCAAGATGTCCATCCTAAAATCTTCCAGGAGGTTTCTGATCTCCATCTATGTTATGCCTCCACAGTGTGGTTTGCTTCCTCTACTCATCGGATCTTGGCTTCCTGCTCCTGTGCGTGTGCTTCCTCGTGAACAACTGATACACAAGCGAATAATTTCATCATAATCTTCCTGAGAAATATCTCCTTTTCCCATTAAGTTTAGAGTTTCTACCCTTTCCTCTTTCATTCCTTTAATTAAGATAACTCTTAGGACTTCTTTTAGTAGGGTCGTGTGTGGAGACCTCTGCAAATTATAATTAATTCGTTCTACATATTCTTCCAGTGGTTCATTATCTTTTGTAGTCATCTTAAAAATCTCATCCTTCACTTCCCTAGTTTTACAAAAGTCCTGGATTTTTGAGGAAGGAGGTTTTCATCTCATCCCAAGAATTAATAGTTCGCCCACCTAGAGCCATAAACCATCTCAAGTCTGCTCCTTTCAGAGTGGAAGGGAATAATTTTAGCTTTTTGGGGTAAGTACTATAGTCATACCCTCTATAGAGGACATCAAACTCAAACAGGAAAGCATCAGGATCCTTTGTGATCATCCCATGGAAAGTTGGGATTCTCTGTAGAGGAATAGCCTTCATGTGGGCATTGACCACTTGGTTAAATATGGGGTACTCTAATGTCAAGGTTCGACCTTGAGGTGGCTGATCTGCCATTTGGTCAAAGATGTGTCAATAATATTCAGGGACTTCAAGGGGTGGTTCTTAAGTAAGCAAAGAGTTAGCAACCCAAGCTAGATTTGTAGCACTAGCTAGGTTTGGGATCTCAGGAGATCTTTGTTTAGACAACTATGGTTATGCCTTAGCAGTTCCACTAGTTTCTCCTTTTCCTTCTCTTAAATTACAAGATTTTCCCTCTTGTACAAGATCAGAATGTAAACTTACTGTAGCTTGAAGACTCTATTTTGATCCTCCAACTTGGCTTTGAATCTCAGCGTAAGCTGCAGATGGTGAGCCTGTTGCTTGAGGGATAACATTGGAACATTTTCCAGGTATAGCTTGGAATCCTACTGACGCTTGAGACTCTGCTTTTCTTAAAATTTTGTCTATAAAGGTAATTCTCCCAAGGTTCACTAATATTTTGATTTTTGTGGGTTTTGGTGGAGGATTCTGCTCTTTTTCTATTTTTCTATCCCTAGTCATTCATAAAAACAAATTCCTATTTAACCTCTAAGATTTTGTTGAAAAGCGGGCTGGTAAGAAATAACTTTACTTGCTAGGTACACAGGTTCTTACCTTCCGTTTTTAAAACCCAATTCTCTCATAGAAAGAATAAAAACAATCACTTGAAACACTCTCCCCAGCAATGGTGCCAAAATGTTAGCTCACTAAGATGTATTTTTACAGGCAATCTCAATTCCTACATTAGTTGTCAACCCGAGGTAAGTCTTTTTATCTCAAGAGTGTCAGTAGAGTATATGCAGTGAATCCAGAGGTTATCTAATGATGAATCGTTGCAATCACTAATAACTAATTCTTCAATTCAATCCACACAATTCTGGAAAGAACTAACTATGGAAGAAATACTCTTACCACACTCTACAATTCTATTCAACTTATTCTGAAATCAAATGAAACTGAATGCAAATAAGAATCACACTTGGGAATGTTCAAATAGACTTAAGGCTAACTCACTCAATCAAGGAAGTTAACTATACTTACTGAACAACATTGTTGATCTATAGCAATCCAAATTAAACATGAACCTCAATTGAACAATAAAATGTAATTGAATGGCAATTGATAATTGAATAAAAAATAGTAATTGAATGGAAAACGGTAATTGAACAACAAGCACGCATACAACAATAAAGGATTTTTCAATAGCAAATGATCTATATTGCAACCTTTGGAAATTAATTAGAATTATCTCTAGGATCTATGATAACATCACTCAAAATGAACATCAATCTACTATTGGCACTAATTCACTCATTCCAATTAAAGAATTGCTTAATTATGTCACACGACTTCACTCTGAATCTAATTGAATAGCAATATGAATCAATATAACAAATCTTTATGATACATAGGATAAACAATAACTGAACATTAATCAAAGAAAAAAGACTAAATAGAAAGCTTATAACATAAGGAAGTAATAGAACTTCTCATGACCAGGCCCAGAGTCGCCAAAAGGCTCTGCTTAATGTAAACTCAGAATATAAATATGTGTCAAACACAACCTTCTTTAATTAATGAAAGTAACAAGTTACAGTGTCACTAAGATAATAGTGTTGTATGTTTTCAAAAAGAATAATTACAAATTTTCAAAGTCTGAACTTTTCCATTTGCCTTTTGGTCGTATATATAACATAAAACAGTAACTAGATAAAAACGAATCATCAAGATCAAGGGATCCTGAGGATTTCGCAATACATAATCTGATCGTGTGATAAAATAGCATATTTCAAGCTGATCTCCCACGGCCTTGTATGCCAAAGACGTTGTAGTTTCCATTTTACGGCCTCGTGTTGCTCTGTCAACTGAACGACCTTTGCTAAGTCCACATCTTTTGCACACAAGGATAGTAAAAAATTAGTTTCTTGTGCTAGATTTTCCTATTTTGTCACCAAATGCTTTCATCCAACTTTAGCCATTATTTTCCTTATTTTAATCCATAAACAGAGATAATCATATAAGGATGAATGTTAAATAAAGCAATTTACAAAGAGAAATCATACCTTTTCCTGACCCAACACCTTGAAGTGCTCCAAACCTGTCTAGCACAAAGGAAATTATTATTATCATCCATAAGAGTTGTAGATCCTCAAGACTCCCATTTGATTTTTTTCGATATCAAGAATCATGTCCCGCATCTCCCACATCAACTGGATTCTCAAATACCACTTCACGTCAAAACTTGATGATTTTTTTGAATAATGATTGACGAAGGAGCATCGACATGTATTATGTCCATTTCCTATTGGAAAGCCTTGGTTTCTCGAACAATCAATCAATCTCCCACAGTTTTGAAGCCTTCGATGGAATATGTTTTCATCTGTATGGAATTTTAAATGATTTTTCAATAGAGTTAGAGGGAAAAACATTTGCAATAGATTTTGAGGTTGTCGATGCTCAACTTGACTATAACCTTTTGCTTGGTTGGAGCCAGACTAATGCCATGGCAGTAGTAGTCTCGTCATATTTTAGGATGATTATGTTTCTTCACAAAGGAAGAATTGTGAAAGTGGATCAATTTTCCCACTATACCTCTGACCCTAATTCCACCGACAATATCCCATTTGTTGGAAAATCCACCACTCCATATGAAGAAGTTGGTGTTGGCCTGCTCAAAGACTCATCTTTGATGAGAACTTTCTGTTCCCTCCACTCATTCTTCTTCATAATGGAGCATAGATCAACATGATTACATCAAGTATTTTCAAAATGGGAGATCCATGGAAAGTATCATCAGAATTAGCAATGATCTTATATGGTGATGAAATGCCTCATAGTCCTTTTCAGTTATCTTGTGAGGACATTCAGTCTTTTTCCAACCCATCAACATTTGATGTTGATCGAATGAATATGATCATTGATGAATATTCTCATTTGTCATGCTTGGAACCAATCTCTATGCCTAGTCCTTTTAACATATGTTTTTTAACTGATGAAGGGATTATGGAAGTTATGACCTTGGATGAAATGCCATGGAATGATACTCATCATCGTTAAACTTTCTTACTATCCTTTGACAAAATCGAGAATAATTAGCAATTGTAAAATCCAATATCTACCCTTTCTTCTAGTTTTGAACAAAATTTAGGGAACGTATCAGCAATGGTACCTAACGATATCTCAGTGAAACCTAGAATAATTGAAAATATTCATATAGGCACCTCTTGCTCTTTATAATAGATTTCAATGTACAAATCTGTATTTCAGGAATTCCATGAAAATTTGGCTTGGTCCTATGAAGAGATGCCAGGAATCGACCCTAGCATTGTTATACATGAAATAAAAACTTATCTGGATGCTAAGTCAGTTAGACAATGATTACGTCCAATACATCTACGCAAAGCTGCTGCTATCAAAACTAAAGTTGAGAAGCTATTGAATGTAAGATTCATTTACACTATTCCTTTAACCGATTGGGTATCCAATGTTTTGCCAGTTAATAAAAAACAAGGAACTATTCGCGTGTGCATTGATTACTGAGATATCAACAAAGCTTGTCCCAAGGACAATTATCCAACTTCATATATCAACCAATTTGCCAATGAATGTGTCGGGAATGAAATTTTTCCTTCATGGATGGATTTTCTAGCTACAATCAGATAAACATACTCCTTGTTGATCAATATAAAACCAAATTTATATGCCCATGGGGAACTTTTGCTTATCGCCAACTCCCAT
The DNA here is from genome assembly GCA_000404065.3 of Pinus taeda. NCBI lineage: Eukaryota > Viridiplantae > Streptophyta > Pinopsida > Pinales > Pinaceae > Pinus > Pinus taeda. The sequence goes on from APFE030011792.1 coordinate 12,702, forward strand.
TTGGCCTAAAAAATGTTGTCACAAATTTTCAAAAAGCAATGTCTTATGCATTCCACAATATCAAGCATATTGTTCAGCCTTATTTAGATGACCTAACAACTCATTCCTTGAAATGGCAAGATCACCCATTGCACTTAAAATCAATTTTCATTAGGTGTAGCAATTACAATATTCGCTTGAATCTGCGCAAATGTGTTTTTTGTGTGCAATCCGATTGGCTTCTAGGTTTCATCATTTCAAGGGAAGGCATTCATGTAGATCCCCTCAAGGTAGAGGAAATTTTGAATTTTTCTGCTCCTTCTAGCCTTACTCAACTCCAAAGTTTGCAAGGGAAGGCAAACGTTTTGTGTAGATTCATCCACAATTATGTTGAACTAACATAGGGTTTTACTCAACTGTTGAAAAAGGGTATTCATTTTTTGTGGGATGAGCTTGTTGATAAGTCTTTCAATGCATTAAATCATGCACTGACTAATGCACCCTTACTACATCCACCTGATTATCATCGGGACTACTTTCTGTACTTAATTGCATTTGAGGCCACCATTCGCATGGTGTTAGTCCAAGAGGATGATTCTCGCAGTGTACATGTGGTTTACTATTTGAGTAGAAGTCCCACTAAAGCTAAGATTAAATATTCAAATCTATAGAAGCTAACCTATTGAACCTCATAATTACCTTCCCCTTGACATTTGTTCTCACATTTTTCTCTTGATTTCTCACAAGACTACACATCCAATCAATGATAAATGCTAGATTTTGTCTTAGGAAAGCATTAAAATGATCACCATATTATATTTTCATGTTCTTTCTATTTTAATAGATTATTGAAAATTACCTATGGAATGTAGCCTATTCTACAGCTAACTGTGGGTTCCGTAGCTACTCTCATGGTTTGACAGGTTACAGGTGATAACTGAAGAATTGGGCCACATGGGTATCTCCAGAATCATCTCTACATGGATTCTATCCTACTCACTCGATCCAGATCGACAGAAAAGCATGCCTAAAGTCTTGGTCAAAGATCAAGTCAAATATGTTATCTAGTAGCAGTAGGACTCTTGATACTTTGCAGTTGATCAGGAGTCTAAAGGTTCTGTTGAAGAGTTAATGTGGAGTAAGCCACTTGTAGCTGATCAGGAGTTCCGGATTTAATGCATATCAGGCCACTTGTAGTTGTTTAGAAGTCTAACAGTCTCATTACAATTCGAACTAAGCCATTTGTAGCATGTCTTTCTATAAACAGTCATGATAGATTCAGATTAAGCCATCTGTAACAAGATTTTCTCTTAAACAATTATGTTGTTTTTCTATAAATATCGGTTAAATGAGACCGAGAAGCAGTTAAAAGCTAAGGAAGGATTATAGGCCTTTTGTTCAAAACTCTGTTCAGACTTCGTTTTTTTTATAATAAAAACTTTGTTTTGTCAATGGTGGTTTAAAAGTTCATCTTTAATTAGCTGTTATCCAACCACATCAGTTGTAGAAGGCCCCTACACTGAAGGAGGTTTTTACTTGTTTCATTTTAATTTATATTACTCTGTTTTTTTTACAAGTTCATTTTCTTTAGTTTTTTTTCATTTTAGTTTGTAACCAAAGTGTGAGGATAAAAATCACAACTGTGCAAGTCTTATTCTTCTGGGATATTGTATGAGAAATGATTGAATGAAAAATGGAATACACAGTTCCTTAGCTTCTCATTGTTTATGATTACTCATTTTAGCATAGAACTATCCATTAATTGTATTAATATATGTTCTCACAACCATTTTGAAATGATGACAATTCTAACTTAATAGGTTGAATATCTAGTTCATGCAGTGATTGAGCTTACTCAATATATTATTAGTATTACAAACTGTCATCTTTCTTTTCTGTTTTCTGGTCATTACTTAGTTGCATCACTTGACATTCCAAAATATCATTTCAAGGAGATTGATTCTATCATGTTCCAAAATTGAATGTTTGAATGGCTAATGAATGTAATTATTGAATTACCTTCTGCATCATTATTACTTTTGGTTGTACAAATTAGATCCATGGATTAGGACTAAATGGTAGATAAGCTAGATGCTTTGTTTCTCTTATTAGGTCATAATTGGTTAAAAATGATTCTTAGTCTAGTTTAGGAGTTTAGACTAACTTAGGAACCTATCCTTTCTTTAAAAACTTGTTAGATCCATGTAAATCTCTCATAGATTATATATTCTTAGACATCAAAAATAGAAACCCCCCAAAACAAACATAAAGTAGAAAACAATGCAGTAAGAGAAAAGTTAACTAAGCACATATAGTGCATCACATTTCATCTGTCTACAAACCTCGGATGATAATTCATGCAAGAAATTTAGGACACTAAATTGACTAAACATTTTGGCACCATTTCTGGGGAAGTGTAATTAGGTAACCTTATCTCTTACATTACAAAAAAAAAATATACGTATAGAAAGAGACTCTAGGGGCAGATTTATAGCTAGAGGCAGGAGTTCAATTCCTACAACACCACCTACTCCACCAAGACTAAGAAGAGATACACCTTCATCTCAAGCTTATATTGCTAGCCATAGACTTCCTGAAGTTATAAGGTCAGAAATTCAATCAAGAGGATCTCCTACTTCATCTACTGAGTCAGGCCTAGAGGAGGAAAATCTTGGATCTCCAATAGAAGAAACAACCTTTTTCACCTCCACAGGGGAACATATTTTAGTTGAAGAATTAAGAATACCTAGTGAAGAGTAAGAAGTAGAACCTCTCTCCCACATACCATTAATAGAGGAACCAAAGGAAGAGAAATTAACCTTGTAGGTTGAATCTTATATTGACTCTGAAGAAACTATAATGGCAGAAGAAGGAGAGGATAAAGAATTCACATTGTTTGGAGGAGGATGAGGTAGAGGAAGAGGTAGAGGAAATAATGGAGAAGGCATAGAAAATAATGGAGGAGGTAGAGGAAATAGGGAAGTTGATAATTATTTTGGATTCTCTATAGTTGATGAAGAAACAGATGTCACAATGAAAAATATCTCACTTTTGTCCTCCCAAACCTTCATGGATTAAAAAGTGAAGACC
>APFE030011794.1:8778-33564 GCA_000404065.3 Pinus taeda
CATTGGGAAATCATGTTAGACAAATAAAGAGTATTATTTACTAATTCAACCAAATTACCGATGGTTGTCTTGCATCTTAAAATTGCTCTTTCTGCCTTCATTAACTGTGATTTCCATTCTGTGAATAATATTTCCTTGTGTGATTCCAGAATTCTTGGTAGGTTAGTTGCCTGGCCCTGATCGAAATCTTGCCATTCCAAAAAAATTGTCAATGTTTCTTCGGCCTGATCCAAATCTGTCCTTGCCTTTTCTATTTTTTCGCTTATGGATGCCACTAAGTCACACAATGGCTCTGCCTAGGTAATTTGCTGACATAGGAGCTTAATTTGATTTATCAATGCTTTATTTAATTGAAGCGCCTCTACTTTAAACTCATCTACCTGAGGGAGCTTTTTCATTTTCTCAATTTGAGTTGATAATTGAGCGATTTGCTCATCTTTGGATTTTATCATTCCCTCATTTGATATTTTTAATTGCGCCAATGCTACCGATAGCTCCTTTTTCTTTTGGATTGCGCTCTCGTCAATCCTCTGTTTCTCCTCCTGCAATTGCTTAGTCAACTGATAATTATTTTGCTGCTGCACTAACAATTCCTGCTCTGCTTGCTCTGCCTTCTGCTGCGCTTCCGATAATTGAGCCTGTAGCGAAAAGATGTCTTGATATTTCACCTTTAATAGACTGCTCACCTCCGATTCTTTATCTATGGTTGCCGCCGAATATGCTCCAGCGTATTGCGATAGCTTTGTTAAGTCATCGGAGGGATCAAATTCTTCCTTCCACACAACATTGCCCATTACTGTTAATTCAGGGAATATAGAAGGTTGATCAGCCCTTCTTCTTTTCCTCTGTCGCTTTACAACAACTTTATGCTTAGGGTTGTATAATACATCCAAGGGAGGAATCTCTTCTATTTGCAAAATGATTTCGCCCGATGGATCCTTAGGAATTATTTCTGTTTCTTTTGATTTGGGTGGGTCGTTGGCTTCGCCCGAAACCTGTTTTGATGTCGCTTCTTGTGTGTCGCCCTCTTTTGAAACCTCATCATCTTTAGAGAATTCTAGGTTGTCGATGATTGAGTTGAATTACTGCCATTGCTGGAGTAAATTCGGATCAATCTGGGTATCATCATTAACTCTTGAACTGCTCTCTTCTTGAGTTTTCGCCTGGGTTTCTTCCTGTCGCTGCACATTTTGCCTCGGTTTCTTCCTGCCTCCAGTTATGCACTTCCTCCTGCTGCTTTGATGTAGTAGGAGGTTGCTTATTACTTTGTTCCTCAGGCTCGCTTGATTTTGTCGTTGTTGGAGTAGTCGTTAAGAAGTCTAGAGGCAGAGTTTGCAACCTCTGTTCTCTAATTCTGTTAAATTCGGCTAGCCCCTCATCGTTGTATTCATTTATGGCGAGCAATTTAACTTGATATAACGACTCGGCCGATGCAAACAAATCCTCAAATCTGTCTTCTTTGTGCTCGAACTTGGCCAATTTGGCCTGGTCGAGCGCATTGTAGGCGATTTTCCTTGGATCGTATTGCCTGCTTGGTAGAGTGGCTAGAGTCAGCGAATTTATCTTCCCGGCTTCCTTCTCTGCATGTTTGATATCATGCAGAGTGTAAATACCAAGTCGTAGGGGAAAGGAGGGCCAAACATGCTTCTTTGCTTTTTTCAGGGTCTGAGTAACCCCATCGGCATTGATCTGATAGGCTACTTCCCTGGCAAGTAACTTATCATGGATGTATAGAGGAAGCACATGGGGCTTAGCTTGGCTGCCAAAAACTCTAATAGAGGTGAACTTCTCTTCTCCAAACCAACTTGCCACGGCAGTTAAATCCATCCCTGCTTGTCCAAACATCTTCGGGGCAGGCTTATCGAAAATGGAATAATGAATAGGCAACATGAAACCGTTGCAGATTTGATACAAGTGGTGTTTGTAGTTGGTATTCCACAACTTTTGATGATATATGTGGACGGGTGGGGGTCCTTGCGACGTCCACCTCCATTCGAGCACAAGAAATTCAGAATTAAAACATAAAACGTCTAACACATAGCCACTGTAGTAAAATGGCGGAATGAACCTCTCAATGACGTGAGAATTAAATCTGAAATTAAGGATGGTAGTGGCTAACTTATCGGATAATATATCCGCCCAATCCATTATCTCGCCACTACATGTCGCCTCCATTAAGGGGACCATTTCTATGGTAAAATTGGCGGAATCATGTAATTCCCATAGTCTACACATCATAATCCTAGCATAGCAGTAAGGAGAACATAGAGAATTGACTGAGTACTTACCCGAGGATTCGTGCTTGTGCTTTGCTGGATTTTGTCTCTAGCCTCGAATTGGTTTGGACTCAGTCTCATTTTCTGCTCGGAACTTCTCCAGGAATGCCGTGTTATACTTCTTCTCTTCTGCTGGTAAATGATACATTTGCCTTAAATCTTCGGCTCGAAAAGAATCGAAAATCCTCCCATCTATAGTGCTAAAAGTTCTATCGGTAATTGGGATCTCTTGAATCGCCCATCTTACCACATCCGTATATGGGAGAATTTGCTCCCGGGCCGCTATTCTGTGAAGAAAGGAATTGGCCAAGTCTTTCAGATTAGCCTCAGATTTGCTAGTGCTATCGCATGAGACTTGTATTCCCGTCACCCTCGGCTCTTCGCCTTCAATCAAGTTATATGTTCCTTGCCAAGTAGCTCTGGTAAGTCCTAGGCACGTAGTGTCCGATATAAGCCCTTTCTTTTTACTTCTTGGATCAACGACGGGTTGCCCTGCAACCGGTGAAGCGGAAGGCATTGAGGTCTTTTTGGACTTCTTTCCCATTCCACTCAAATCTGTCTCTGCGGGAGAATTCTGCACAGAGAGAACAATAGGCGTAATACAGGAAATAATAACATGAATCGAATAGACTGAGATATATATATCCTGATAAATTCATGGTGATCGATTGACTTAAGACGGCTTTGAATCAAATCTGTGAATAGATCGCAAGCTTGCTGTTCTCATTAAATGGCCGTTAAGTCCTGTCAATCTCATTAATACCAGTCATTTCGGTTAATGGTCGAATGATTTATTTGAAGCATGCCTTGGGCGATTTGGCGGTTGAGCACGGATGAGCGAATTTTTTAAAGATAGTGCCTTAATTACGAATAAATCGTATTAAACTGCCTTTATGGTTTTACTTTGAAAACTGTGCTTTTTCGCTTTTTGCAATCGGGCGTCGGGAAAATCATAAGTCATTGTTTTGGTTCTATTTGGAATCCCTGATCGCCGATAGCGATATCACATCGCGTTGGGAGTAGCATGTGGGGTGGTTAAATAATGTGTGCATGGTCAGTTGCCAATTGCCGATAGCGATATCGCATCGCATCGGGGCAAGAGGGAGCTTATTTGTGTTTATCCATTATCGCCGATTGCCGATTGCTGATATCGCATCGCATCGGAGCAAGGGGGCCTTAATTGTGTCACTTTATTTATTGCCAATGTTGATGGCGATTGCGCATCGGAGCAAATCCAAATGTCCTCAAGTTGTGTTCCCTTTGTCATTGTGATATGCGATCTTGCGATTGCTTTATCGCAATGACAAAAGATTAATCGTTTTACGTTAAGGTTTTTTGATTGGTTTTATTGAAGAGGCCTTTTGGTAATGTTTTCTTTTATTTCTTCGGGCCTTTTTAGAATAGAACTTGAATTGATACCAATTAAAAAAAAAATTAAAAAGGGACCCATTTCATATTATGGTTTTTGGAATAATAATGATATGAAATGGGGGGTTGTTGTAGGGCACAACAGTAGGGTAGGTAGATGGTGTTGTAAAATGATACTTGTGATAGATCATGTCTCTAAATGTGTTAACTTTTACTTTTATCACAAGTGCAAGGCAGACATTATTCTTGATGCAACCCAAGCAAGACAAGGTCAAATAATTATCTCCCATTCACATTTTTCCCAAAAGATTTTACTAATTCCCCCTAAAGTATTAAGGTCTTTGAAAATTAAAGGGGCTCAGAGCATTTCTCTGACTTCTGGAGGGAGTGCACCCTCGGCCCAATAATTTAAATGGCCTAAGTACTTAAAACCATCCATAAATCATTCATTCACTCTCATTAGTCTTTTCCTAAGTAAAATCCTATTTTACTTAGGAAAAATGCGCAATATCACATAAAAACCCCTTTTCCACTTTAAGCCTAAGTTTAAATATATATCCTAATGTTTTTACTTAGCGCTTTTTATCACATTGTTTCATATTAATTTCTGACTTATATTATATAAACCCTTTGGAAAAATTAACCCACTCCCATATTATTTAACTATATAAAACCCCAAAATATTATATATCGTGCCCCGGTTAAGTATAACCATATATACTTGTCAAAACAGGATTAATTGGAATTAATTAACCCTTACAGTTAATTAAGAGCCACCCCCCAACCAATCACATTACCCCCAATACAATTAAACATTTTTATTGTCTTGGGCCCGCATACATAAACTCCCACCCTACTTCACTTCCCGTCCACCGCCCGATCGTCCCCCCATCATCCGATGGTCTACATCAATATCGCACCCCCCCTGGTGACCGCACTTTAACTCGCGATCACCAGGCAGTTTTGCCCCCATACTCCCGCCACGTGTCACGCAGTCGATGTGATCGCTCGCCCTCCCCCCGATACCACTTAACTCCAAAAGTGATCTGATCGTGTACTGCTTACTGCCTCCCACTAACAACAAAACTTCACATCATCAAGTCGGCGCCATCTGTCGGCTATTCATTCAAAGCTTACCTGCCAATATCAACCGTTTACCTATTTAAACACAAACACCCTAGTGTTGCTCATTTTCACCTGATTGTGCAGTAAAACCCTTTGTAACCCAGTTGCGCCACCTAAAGCCTTTTTTAACCAATTCGAGCATGGTTTACCTCCCAAATTCATTCTAGACTCACTACACATCACTCTCAAGCTCAAATGAAACCTTTTCGACCTCCCCTGCAAACCAATGCTTTCTTAACAATTTGTTTTGTTTTACAGGTGATTAGAAGACCACATCCTTGGATAAACAGTCTTAATACTAGTCATAAGACTTGTTTACTCCAAGAGTGTTATCAAATCTATTCAAACAGAGATGGAATATAAAATATACAGTTGAAAGACAAGCAAAAGAAACAAGAGATTAAATGATTTACTGTTGAAACAGACAGTAAAAACCTAAACTACACATTGAAGATAAAAGGACACAGTAAAGAAATATCAAAGTGTATAAGGGTTAAAGAGTATCAAATTGAAGACCAAGTCAAGTAAATCAACTAGCATGAAGATAAACAACAGGGAAGACAACTATAAAACAGAACATACAAATTCATGACAAAGAGAAGACATATGAAAAATAGAGCGGTAAAAGTAAAAAGTAAACAGTTAAAGTAAAAGTAAACATGAAGACATTAAGGGTTAAACAAATATGAAAACACTTTCACCAGCTACAATGAAGTTTATCCAAAGTAAAAGTGAAAAACAACCAAAATAAGTTTAAGGTTAAAAGATGAAATTAGAGCAAAAATGGTACATTCTTCAGAAATTTCCTGTTTAAGTCATAGTTTTTCAGAACCTATTGTGGTTAGTCCAAGAAGTATCTCGAGAAACTGGAAGAGGTTTTTGTTCTTAACAGGCCAAGCTACCAAAACCTAGCTCACGTTTTACACGGGTATTACCAAGAGGGAGATAAGTGCATGTCTTGACAGCCTATTTTTCAGTTTGTGCAAAATTCTGTTTTTGACAAATCTTTTTACAGAGAATATTGTGAACAGCTGGAGATGAATGTTTGGAAACTAAGAGAGGTTGATTTCAAAAACATTCTTATATACAAAAACCTCTTTCACTTTTTACATATCTATCACGGATTAAGATATAGAAGTGAATCATTAGACCCCAAGTTTGCAGAATTTCTAGGGCAGAATGCACAAAGGAATGATGCAGTTAGTGACTGGGATGCCTCATCATCAACTAAGAGTTGCTATCAAATTCGACTTTCTCTTTTTTTTCACCATAAATCCATATAAATAGTGCCAAATAAGTTCATTAGTTTTGAATGTCATTTATTTAAGTTCTATTAATGTAAATAGTTGGAGATATTTGTGAAACTAACCTTGATATTTTTTCAATATATTTTAGTTTACAATTAGTATAAATACTTATTCATTTGAAGTATTTTGGGTGGATTCATATACATTGCTAGAACATTGTTTTTTGGAATAAAGTGTTGATTGGATCAAATTTTTGTATGGCTTGCTGGACAAAGAATTGAGACAAAGGACTTTTCACAGATTTCTTGAATCAAACACCGGATCAATAAGTCATCTATACCTTGTGTTTTAAAGTTTCCTTTGTTTCTTATATCATCTCTGTTCATATCTGAATGATAAACAAAAAGGGTTAATTCAGAATATGCTTGATTGCACTCTGTCTTCAAAAGTTGTTATTTTCTATGTTTTCTTATGAATTAGAATAAACAGTGAAATCTTAATTGCTCATGTTTTCTAATTCTTTCATTTTGATTATTTCTTAAGGAATACTTAACTGCTCTTTATTAGTAATCATTCACGTTCCCTCTTGAAATAGATTGAAGGATTCTTAACTACCCTTCACCTATTTTGAAAACGTTCCATTTAATCCAAATCTTTATTTGTTCCCTGTTTGACCATCTTGCACCGTGAAACCATCTTTTGTTAAGAAACCTAATCCAGTGAAGCCATCTTACTTGACTCCATTAGTCCAATGGCCTAAACTACTCAGTATTATCCCTTTGCTATTGAATCTCACCACCCAAACTCAAACAAAACTCCCAAACTTCACAACTAGCCTAATATCTTTAAAAAACAAAGCTAAAACTTAAAGAGAGAGCCCTCTCTGGATGCAGATTGGCTAGAATCTGTGTCTAAAAGATTGGTTTGTGGTTACCTCGACCTCCTTTCCCTTTCTTACAACTTTTGGGAAAACCTAAGTGATATCAAAGGCAACCCCTCGCTATATATGAGGGAATTTTATTGTGTCTATGTAGATCTGTATTCTGAGTGCAAAAGGGATACTTGGAGATTGTGTGAGAGCGAAGAGGGAATTACAGCGGATCTGTTGTAGGTTGTATCTCTTCAGTTTATTGGATAATATAAAAGGAAGGATTGGTTGTTTCTCTGTGGACATAGCCCAAATTGGGTAAACGACGTATATCTGTGTCTCTTGTTTTATGTGTTTTCTATGTTTATATTATGTAGTATTTTTTATGTGTTCCATTGCTTTGTAATATATAATTTTCTAACATTATCAGGACACTTGTCATGCAGAAATGTAACACAACAGTTGCAAATTATGTTCATGATTTTAAGGACCAAAATCTCCTCAGTGGGGAGGAATGATCCCGATGGCTCCATAATCACTGAGAATTCAGAAGTGGCTCAGAAAAGACTCAAAAATAAAAGTTTTCATATTTCACCCAAACTAGGACCATATCATAGTGCTCATCGTCCTCATTCCAATGACATGAAAAACACTCAAATCCGAGTTTGTATGCTCAAGATATTCATGGTCAAATTTTTGGTCAAACTAGTCCCAGTGGAAGCCACTAATGAGGCAACAATTTGGAATTTATTGGCACACAGATTCTGGTTGTTAGAATGGGAAAATTTGTCACTTCTTTAATTTTTCCAGTGATCCTTAAAATCCGTTCATGGGTTTTTGAATAGTTATTTAAAAAAATTTATTAAAAAATAGTAGGGTCGCAGGCCGCCACCCCCGCCACCTCTACCATCCGTTACCATCTATATTAATTTTTATATGTGGCCAAATTTCATTACAAAAACAACACCTGTTTAAAAATAGGGCCAGTGGGATTCAAACCCAAGCGACCTAACGAGCGACCCTCCAACTTAAAACATTAAAACATGCCGTCAATGGTTATGCAACAAATCGCCAACCAATAAAATCAAACAACATGCCATTATGGGGGAGGCCTATGGGATTGACCCCAAGACCTCTGCCCACCTAATTTGGGCACCCACCAACAGCCCATGAGCTAGACCTTGTTAAATTTGCCGGATATTTTATATAAACCCACTTTCTACCTTTCGACAAGACAGAGGGAGGCAGAGCGAAACAATGCACACATAACACAGCCCAATAGAGGCACGCATTTTGAGATGATAATATTCCAGGGTAGTATTCCCTTAAATATTCCATAGAATATTCTATGCAGAATCAGTGAGGAATCTAAAAGATTCCCTAGAGGGCAAAAATTCAAAGTGGCAAAATCATGCCAAGTTTATACTCAAAAGAACCAAAATTTCGTAGGACATTTGATGATGTCATCCATTTCTTCATTTGAGCAACATAATTTCAGGTAGTCATTAGTGAGTAATCTTTGCATAATCTTGAGGAATCTAAAAGATTCCCTTGGAGGCTGATTTTTGATAGAGGCAAAATGATGCCAACTTTATAGTCATTTTTCTCAGAATTTCGCAAGGAGCACAGTGGCGTACACATAATTTTCATCCGAGCAGTGGATTCTTCACCCATATCCAGGAAGGAATCTTTGGGGGAATCTTCAAGATTCCCAAGGGTCCATATTTTGATGGTGTCAGAAAGGGGCCAAGTTTATATTCATTTGACACAATTTTGCGCCACGAATCCAATGGTGCAATCCATTTCATTAGCAAATATTTTCACTTTTAGCCCATCCCCAAAAGTGGAGGTATATGATGTAGTGATGCAATGTCTTTATTTTGATTTGCTGACATGATGATTTTTTTGTTGAGATCCTTGTTACCATTATGTTGAAGGATACTTGTATGCCACATCATGTGAGAATTTATTATCTTGTCATGTTGAAGGAGGGACCATATGAGTGAGAGTTTTTATAGGGGAACGTCTTGTGGAGAGATATACCACTCTAGTTGATGGAATTTATCCTTATAATGACAAATAATGGACCATGTACTTATCATCATCTTGCAACATTTTAATGAAGCAACCTCCCCACTCTTCACACTGGTCCTAGGCATAACCCACACTGGGTGAACTTCGTTATAAATGCATTTTGTGTTCTTGATTTGATGGTTGTCATTATGTTTCCTCTTCTTTAAAGTATGCATATGTGGCTTTTCATACTCTTTCACATGAAATTCTACTAACATCACAAAAGTAAAAGATTATGGTTAATTCTGGTAGCTGAAGACATCCAAATCAATACCTTAGAGCCTTGATTTTATTATCAGACCCTTGCAACATCTCCTTGTTCAATTGTAACCATACTCTGTCTCCCACCTTGAATCACTTCTTTATTATGTGTTGTTCATGCCTAGACTTATACTTCTCTTATGACTTTTGCAATGTTTCTTGTACCTGTAGATGGATCTGCCTGATCTTCTCAATTTTTTTTTCAGCCCTCAAAGCATCTCCTATAAGATCTTCCATCACTCTTTCTTGTTCCTAGTATGCAATATCCAAAGGTGAAGGTGGAAAATATCCAAAACAAGTCTCAAATGGGGACTTTCGTGTAGAAGTGTGGACTACTCTATTGTAAGAATATTGTATATATACCATATTTTCATCCCAGGTATTTAGATGCTTTTGGTTGTATCCCCTCAGAAGCTGCACCAAATTCCTGTTGACTACTTCTATCTATGGATGTAATGTTGTAGATCTCTTCAACTTCATGTCCAACTTATCCCATAGTGTAGTCCAAATTGCACTAAGAAATCTTGCATCCCTATTTGAAATGATGCTCCTTGGTATCCCAAAGTGATCCTAGACCTGTCCAAAGAACAAGTTTGTTGCTTCTTTCTTGCTGATGGTATTTTTACAAGGCATCAGAACACACATCTTGTTGAACCTATTAACTACCACAAACAGGTAGTCATGTCCCTTCTTGGTTGTCGGTAAACCTCCCACAAATTCCATGGAAATTCTTTCCCAAGGATGAGTAGGTACATGTAAGGGATGATATAGACCCTGTTTCCTCTTGCTAGGCTTGTTGATACAACAAAGCATGCATCCTCTTATGAACCTAGCTACCTGCTCTTGGATCTTAGGCCAATACACATACCTCTGCAAGTTAGCCACGATATTCCCTACACCAAAGTGCCTTGCAACCTTGGAGATGTGAGCCTCTTTGATGAGCTGCAATATCTCACCTTTACAAACACATACTTTTCCAAGAAGTAGAGTAACCCATCGTAGAGATGGTAGTCAATGGTGTTGTCACCATCGTGCACATGAATCTGACTCTAAAATTGCTGATACACCTTCTTGAAGTCCTCATCCTATGAATATAGCTCTCTGTATGCATCATGGGTGAATGAATCCATGTACACAACAGTCCCCAAAGCTGTAATCTTCGATGTGGGTGGCTTGGAATCATGTCAGCCAACTTGTTGGTGTTTCCCTTCTTATACTTTATTGCAAAATGAAATTTTTGTAAAAACCCCATCCACTTGCAACGCGTGCCTTGCTATAACTTACTTTGGGCCTGCAAGTACTATAATGGCTGGTGATATGGGTGGACTACTATCTCCTTTCCCATCAGATAGTGCTTCCACTTCTTCACAACTTTCACCATGGCATAGAGCTCCTTGTCATAGGTAAGGTAGTTAAGGACTTCCCCATGAAATAATTTAGAATGGTAGCATATAGGCCTTCCTCCTTGCATCAAGACAACTCCCACAACATACCCACTTGCATCTGTCTCCACTTCAAAGGGTTGTTGCAAGTTTGGTGATGCCAAAATAGTTGCATCACTGATATTCTTCTATAGCTCTTTGATATCTGTTTACTGACATTTTCCCCACTGGAAACTCTTGCCACTTGTTGTTATGGCATTGAGAGGTGATGCTACTACTGAAAATGATGCTATGAATTTCCTCAAGTATTGTGTTTCCGGAATGAAACTCCTAACCTCATAAAAATTAATAAGAACCAGCCATTTCATGATGGTCTCCATCTTGGAATGATCTACCTTCAGATCTCCTCTACTGATCACATAATCTAGATACACCAAGGACTTCTTCACAAACTCACACTTCTTGAGATTTGCTAGTAGCTAGTGCTTTTTAAATAATTCTAGCATTTGTGTCAAATGTGAAATATTCTCCTCTTAGGTATCAATATATACTAGTATATATTCCAAATAAATAATAACAATAATCTATAAAATGGTGCAATACATCATTCATTAATCTCATAAATGTAGCTTATGCATTACAAAGGCCAAATGGCATGACTAACCACTCATACAAACATTGCCTAGTTTTGAAGGTGGTCTTCCAGCTATCTTCTTCTTTGACTCGAACATGGTGATATTCATAATTCAAGTCCAACTTGGTGAAGTATTTTTCTTATTGCAACTGATCTAAAAAATCATCTACCTTGGGTAGGGGGTATCTATTTTTGAGCGTGATTGTTTTCAACGCCCTGTAATCTATACACATCTGCCAAGTCCCATCCTTCTTTAGAAGAATGATGATGGGTGACCCACATGGTTATGTAAACATTTGAATGACACCCTATTCCAATAGTTGTTGCAATTTTTTATTCACCTCACTTTCTTCTATAACAAATTCTTGTACAACCCAAAATTTGGCAATGGGGAGTCCAAAAATAGTTGGATATTGTGCTCCACTTATCTCTTAGGTGGTAACCCTTTAGGTTCTCGTAACAGATCCATGTATGCCTATAACAACTCATCGAATTGTTGTTTTTGTTTCTTAGTACACCCCTCTAAGGATTCCTAGCCTCTTATTGACTCCTCTTCAGACTGAATTTTGCTTAGAAATAATAAAACATACTTATTGCTGGAACTAATCAATTTCTTGGCTTGGTTACCACTTACCAATGAAATTTTCAACTTACCTTTGTGCACATTGATGATGAACAATTTTCCATCCTTGAAGATCCAATACTTATTGGATCTCCTCATGAATATTTCATATCACATGTACATGTATGAACTCCCAAACATGGCTCCACATACATCAAGGGGAACCACATCTAGATTTGCTTCATCAATAAAATAAACATTGACAGTAAATCTAATTTTACATTGTTTTGTTACCTTCAACCTTTGCATCATTATTTACCCATCCTAGTGGATATGGGTTTGGATGATCATGAACTTCCAACGCCAACTTCTTGAACAACTTTGTTGCAATGAGATTCACTTGGGATCCTAAGTCAAACAGATCATCAATCTTTGTCTTCTTGACCTGTATCTTTATATGGAAGAGTTTGGTCATTTCTTTCTCTTCCTATTACTGAAGGCCACTAAGCTTCACCTCCTTCTGCACTAATGTACAGACAATCTTCTCATCCACGTCGAAGTTTCTTTGGTTTCTAAAATCCGTGGCCATGTAATTCTTCTTCTTGTTCTTCAGGTTTAGCTCTGGATGAAAATTCTAGCACTACTCCTCTATATGGCCATCAATGTTGCAGTGGTTTCTAGGATCTTTGCACTGATTTTTTGTGTTTGTCGTATTTTTATATTTTCCCCATTTTTGCTTCTTCTTCCCCTCCTTAAAATATTCATGTTGCTCCTTCCTCTTCGATCCACTTGATTGCGCTCTTTTTAGGCCTATGTTCTCTAGGTATTGTGCCTGTACATAAACCTTGTCCACCAATTTGGGCTTGAACAACATCACTTTCTTACGCAGATGGTGGTGCATACCCCCCAAATACTTGAGGAGTACATCTGGGCTATTTGAAGAGATACCCAACATTATAGCCATCTTTCTGAATTTTTTGGTGTACTCTTGAACGTATTGGCCCGACTTTTTCCTGAAGTAATGCCACTAGATCCACTGGTCCTCCATGTACCCAATGGGATAAAACTATGATTTAATGAGGGTTTTGAAATCTTCCCACTTAGCCACTGGAGGTTCTTCGTCCAACCTCAAGGTTGTTGTGTGGCTCTCCCACCAAGTTAGTGCATGGCCCTCTAATTCCAGCCACGCGAAAGAGATCTTTTGCCCTTCCTTGATCTTATGGACGCTGAAATAAACTTCTAGTTGTTGCAACCAATGGTTTAGATTCAGAGTGTTTATATCACCATGGTATGGCTTGATATCAAGTTTTACTTCCATTTTAAATATGGATTGATTCATGACACTTGAACTAGGTTGATATTTTTGGGTTATTTCTTTGGCTACTTCTCCTTGTCTTCCCGATCTCTCGATCCCCCTTCTAATTTGTCCTCTGCATTCAAACCCCCATCTTCTCTAAATATCCCCAAGTTATTACTTAGGGCTGCCATGAGGAGTTTTACATTGTGGTTTATATCCGTGACTTGTTGTTTGAGCCACAAAAACCTCACCTCTACAGGATCACAAGGTTCATTTACATATTCATCGACCATGATTAGGGTTTTACGATTTGCATCCCCAACTACCTAGATCTCCCACAATTATTGAAAAATACCCAAAGAAACTAGATCTGATACCAAATGATCCATAAATTGCCATGTATATTCCACTCGACAGTTCGTCACAACATATCTGATAATATTATATTAAAATTTTGATATTCTACACCATTAATGTTTTGTTAAACTTTAAAATATGTAGATTTAACTATAATTAGTGTGTGCATGCAAATGTAAATTATGCAGAAAAGTAGAGAATGAAAAAATAAGCTCACACATGCACAGACATAAGACATAGGATATGCTCTTTGGGAAACCCTTTTGGGAGAAAACTTAGCTGGAAGGTGAGGTCGCTTCGCTCTCCTTCTCTTTCTAGAAATATGGTTGTAGGTACAAAGAAGTAATGCATATGGCCCGTGGGATGCTATAGTACATAGATACCCTCTATGTGCTCTACCTCCTATCTCGCCTGGCTATATTTACTCAACTATGGAACAAAATGATCTCGAAAGCATGGAATGCCTCTTCCTCTTAGTGGCTCAGTTATAACACAACTCGATAGCCTACTAACGATTAATTTTGACTACATTAAATCTTAGCTAGAGCTACAATATAGACTCTTCTAGAGTATTTTAAAACATAATCACGTGACTATCCCCTTTTCCATGAATAATGGGGGTTGACGCAGCCTCCTCCCAAACTATAGGTGTGAAAACAAGAAGGTTAAATTTTGAGTGGCATAACTTTTGCATAAAAAATCCAATTAATATGCTTCTTGTGTCGTTGGAAAGAAATTTGTGTGTAGAATAGCATGAAATGTTGTGGTGCTAAAGAAACAATTTTTTACCCCCAAAAACGTCATTTCTTGCCTCAAAACGCTTTTGGAAGGTTTCAGACCTCGTTTTGCCAAACTAGGTCCAGTTGGTAAAAATGGTCCCATGAGTTGATTCCTCAAGTTTTTCCACTCCAAATGCATCGAGATGGATGAATAACAATATAATGACCCAAACTAGATCATCAATTGACCTTCAAACCCATGACCAATCTATTGCAGGAATATGACAAAGCCGTAGACATCACCATGAGAAACCACCATCCATTGCCTTGGGGGTGTTGATTGTTGAAGAATGTAACTAGTTTTAGTCTTCATAAATTTATTTGAGTCATTATGTAATTTACTTTTCAAAAGAATGAAAAATAAATAAATTATTATTATTACAATGACTTATTAAAGCATGGATTTCATGCTTGGGTCATATTTTGTTAGTCAAAGTCCCCATTGGGGACTCCTATGATTTATATTAAGTCATTAGAGTCATTTTACATTTTATAAGAACCTTATTTGGATTTTTAATCACGTAAAAATATTTATTATTAAGTCAAATTAGATATTTGTCACCTCCACACCAAGTCGACCTCAAGGAGATCAAGTTAGCCTCAAACTGGGTAATTCGACCTTGCCAGAAGCGTATATATTATAGTAGCTCAAATTCATTTGGAGAATTCACTCACTCTCACAAAAGTTCGATATCCAGACGAAAGAGTTGGAAAAGTGCAAAGTAGGAAGGGAGGCTAAAGGAGTGCAAAGTTGGAGAAGAAGGGAGAAAAATGCAAGATTGAAATTTTGGGCTATCTATCATGTGGATTCCTCTAGGATATCAAGTATTTCTTGTCAAGTTGAAATTGTTGTTGCTTCCATTTGTTGTGTCGAAGTGCTGCTTCTTCAAGGTTGAAGTTGCTAGAAGAGGAGGTTGAATTGGTGGTTGGAGGAGGTCTATGTCTAGGTTGAAGAGTCTCAAGAAAATTATTGAAGGAAGAGATTTTGACTAGGTTTTCCCCTAGATAGGGGTTTTAACCTGGAAAAGTGCCTACATCTCGTGTCTTATGTTTTTTGTGATATTTATACACATATAATTTTAAAATTGCTTAATGAAAGATAATATAACAAAGAAGTGAAAGAAGCCAACATAATTCACAAGTAATTATCAAGAAAGAGAAATCTAACCCTAACTCTACTAGCATTGATTTCTCAACATTGATATCCTTCCCTATGATCCATAGCAAACCCCCTATGATCCATAGCAAACCCTCACTGCATATTTTCAGCACTAGAACACATACGAGGCATGGTGAATACCCACTAGTGGACAAAACCCTAATATACTAGGAAAACTCCATCTCCTCTCTTGAACATGTTTCCCATTGAGAAAATTGATTCATAATAATATATAAGATTTAATTTGTCATTATTCTTATGTCAATGCCATTAATAAAAGGAAGTAATGCTCTTATTCATATACTGGTTGATTAATTAGTCATATAAATATTATAATATGTGATGCTTGTATAACAATGTCATATATTATGGTAAACCAATGGAATAAACTACGCTGTGTAACATATGTTTTTTTATTTGATGTACTATAAATTATTTATCTACTTACATTGATTATTTTTATTTATTTTTTATACTTTTAATATTTTCTTAATAATAGTTTTTTTTTATATTTGTTGAGACAAATGATTCATAGTAATATATAAGCTTTAATATATCATTATTCTTATGTCAACGCAAATAGTAAAAAGAATACACTTATTCATATAATGGTTGATAAATTATATGGATTTCATATCAATATAAATATTATAATATGTGATGCTTGTATAACAATATCACATAATATGGTAAACTAATAGGCTAAACTATGTTATGTAAAAAAAAAAAATATTTGATGTAACATAAATCATTTATCCAACTTACACAAAAAACAATGTCACATATTATGTATATTTTAATAGTAAAAACAAATTAGTACTTGAATCAAGTGTTTGTAGGTTTGAGAAGATATTACACCAGGGATGATGATGGCCTTCAGTAACATGATGACATGTGTCGCCCTCTGGCACGACCCTTACATGTAGTTTTCTACACTTTCCATTATGGAAATACTACCCCATGCCTTAGTTCATCCATCGATTTATTCAATCATTAGCTATGACTTTCAACATTAATGTGGAGGCAAGCTAGAGCCATACACTCTATCCATACCCTTTGTCATTGGGTTAGGGTAATGAATTTTATTCAGACCCCACTACCAATTGATATGTTTGTTCTGTCATTCCTTCCCTCTATCATTCTCATCACCATACATGTTCTAATCTGTAACAATAGGATTTTGTTAGTTCTCACGGCCCACCATCCTGTTGTTGGGGCCACCCTTTTACATGTTGAACATGAGATGAATATATATCCAAGGACACTTCTCAAACCTTCCATGAAGTCTTCTCCCCTATAGCCTAGAAAAAAAATAAAATTGTTAGAGATTGAAGTCAAGGTTGAACACAACTTGATTTATACTAAAGAGATGGAGGTTGCAGTCACTGCCTTTCTACCTAATTGTGGCACCAATCACACCCATGACAAAATATATTTCATGACACTTGAACTCTACTAACATACAAAATTGTTGGTGTTAAACACTCTAGCTAGGTAGGAGGTGAAGCAGATGAAAATGTGGGCATGCCTAAACAAGGTTGAAAGAAAAGGAAAGATTCTCTTAGCCCTTTGTAAATGGCTCATGAGGAAATTGAGTGCGATTTGGATTCCAATTTTTGTGCTGATACTTGAGAGAGTTACATTGACTTCTTCGTTGACGTGCCTAGTAGCTCTACTCCACCATAGGTTTAATCTATATTTTTATGAATGGTCTGCAATGGCTCTCCTCTTTTATTTTTTATAGTTTTAGAAGTCAAATAGATGATGTAGTATAGGTGGTCTTGATTTCCACCCTAGTAATACCAACCTTTATATCTCTCCATCTAATTATGTTAGCTACTCTCGCTATTTTGGACAGTATGGTTTCCTAATGGGAGGACTTTGAGACTACATTCACTCAGTTTGATTGACTTGTTTGTTTGGGTTTTTGGATGGTAGATAAAATCTTATGTTTAGAATGATTTCTTGTTGACAAATAGACTATCATGCCCAACTAGGATTTGTAATTGTTAAATTTTTATATTATAATAATTTTTTTCACTAAAAAAATTTAAAAAAGAGAAGAGAAAGACAAATCCTTTAAAAAAAAGACCATAAATATAAAAATAAATAAATCTTATATCATTGTTTTTGTTGTTATTTATTTTTCTTTTTCTTTATTAATACTTTAATTTTAATTTTTTTCCCATTTTACACATTAACGCGATTGATACATTATGATGGTGGTGGCAATGACCATTGTTCACTTTGGTTTATTGGATATTAATAAACTTGGAGAGAAATTGTCCTAAATATTTTTGGTTTCCATGAGTTAAGCAAGTTATGAACATCAACATCATCACAAATATTTTGAAACCTAATAGTGCAATGAAAAGACGTCTTAATAATAAAACAATTCCATCCTTCACCTTTTTAATATCACAAATATCTCTTCATGTGGTGGTTTAGGAAAGGTACAACACCCCAACTCACTATGATGGTTTTGAGAGTTTGTTCTATTTTGATATTCTTCATTAAATTAATTATAATACAATGAATAATTCAATGAATATCATTTAACACCATTTTATTAATGTTATTCTTAGAACAACTAGATGAGTGAATAATAAGCCTCTTTGAAGGCTCAACCTCCAATTATAAGATATCAAAATATACAATATGACATGATAATTCAAATGGATATCCTTGATTTATAAGTAGGAGATAAAGTTAACATGTACCCTAAACACTAAGTTGATTTAATTTTAACTAATATAATGATAATGTTTGTGGGTTTGTGTTAGTTTTAGATAACAATGGTATGTTCTATGCTTTAGATCAATTCACTTCAAGTTTTCTTATTAGCCCAATATCAATTTCCAGAGTAGCAATCACATTAACATTGAGAGTAAATGTAGATACAACATAAACAATAAGCAAAAGACAAGAGGACACAGTATTTGGTGGATGCAAGGGAAAAACCCCAATGTGGGGAAAACCCTTTGATCAAATCTTCTTATTATTCTTCAAAAGTTCAATAGAGAGAGAGAGTACAATATTTAAAAACTACTTGCCCAATAACAGTAAAATAGTCCAGTCAAACTACAGTCAACAGGATGTCCTAACTAGAAAATCAACACTGGTTAAACCAGCAGAAATTCTCACCCAAATTAGCTTGGTCAAGCCTAGTCAACTCAGCCTCTAAAGAAAGTCCAAATCAACCCAAAACAATCCTAAAAAATATGTTCAAACTTGGTCAACACACAATCAACTTCTCCAACAAAGATCATAGTCAAATGAAGTCAAACAATGCTTAGTCAACACTGGTCAAAGATGGTTGCAACTTGGTCAACGCAAAAAATAGAAATGCCCAATAAAACCTTCGCACGTGTGGAGAAGAACATGTGGTTTGTGATTTGTACGATCCAATCAGATGAAGAGAGATAAAGTTGTGTGATTTGATGTGTGTCCAAATGAGGAAGTACCTCTTCTGTTTATACAAAATGATGAGGGTGAAGAGGCACGTCTATTGGGCTTCATGAGCCTACATTAGACTTCTGGCCACTTCTGGCTAACCTTGTCAATTTTTTCATACAAGAAATAAATTCATAATTTCATTTCTACTTGTCAGAACGAGATGATATTTAGATCAATCCTACGCCTTTCAGAAAGAGGAATCCAATAAAAATATGATCTCCATAATATGAGATGTCCAAGGTGGAGTGTGGCCCTAGTTTCCAATTTTAACACTACCTCTCAACTATGGAGAATCCACTTGCTATACGATCTGTCAATCTGTACCATTTTTTTCATCCCTACTTTGCTCTTCTCTGTTGAACCATGAAGAAATAATTAAGAAGAAATTATTGAGAGTGTATCATACCACTCTCCACTGACCCGAAGTCAATCTCCATTGATCCTAGATCAATATCAAACATCCTAGCATAGGGAGTATGGTAGTACAGAATGTGTCCGTCGATATTACTATGGCCCCTATCCTCATTTCCCAACTCATTGGCTAGATGAGAGGTACTTCCCATGAGTCACAGACTACATGGTTAGGATGTATCGACAGGAGTGTTGGGCCTCTATTTTGTCTTATTTATACTCAAAATCTCTCATGTTGTTGTTGGTTAAATGATTATTGTTGCAATTATTTGTTGCTTCACTTGTTTTAACATGATTAAAAAATTATTAATAAAGTTCTGTCTGTTGCAGGTTTAAAATTGATTTGATCATGCTTTTACACATGTTATGGACCTGCATTTACCTACCCGTGTCGTGCAATGGATTCCTGCACCAGTGTAGGCATGCTTGAGTGCAAGAATGTTTAGTCCAGGCATTTTTTTATTCCTACCTGCACTTTGAAGGATGCACTATGAAGGATTCCTGGACTACACCCATGTTGCTGCACTAGAGTCAAGGAATGTGTAGATATGTTAAACATTCAAATCTGGGTGCGTTGATCTTGTACAGTTCCTATTCTAGTGTTACATCAATTTTCAAGTTAGGTTTCATTATCTGGGTGTTCCACGTCAATGAGAGAGGAACAGAGGGAATAGTGAATGTTGTGCATACACTTGCATCAACTACTATATGTGGAAACATGAGGGAACGCCTTCGTATTATTTTTGCTGATCTTGACTCTATCACTTGCGTGATGCAGGCTAACCTTCTCCAAGTTTGCTATTCATCTCATTCTCCTCAGATTGTGAAATAGGCAAAATGCCACATTGGGCTTGATAGCGTTAAAGGCCTTTTTCAAGTTGATGTTACTGCACATTTCACTGCTATAAAGCGCATGAAAAATGTATTGCCAAATTATGAACTTGGAAAGAGAGTGCTCCGAGAATTTTGTGTTCTGCATCAATTAAATCATCCCAATGTACTCACTTTGATTGACACTTTTATAGCACCATCTGAGACACCATCTGCGACAGATGTTTATATTATCATGGAATATGCTGACAAATGCTTCTTGTATAATCATATGGATGTTCACGTCTTCCTTGGTGAAAAGGTGTGGAGAGATAGGAGTGGCCATGAATCTATCTCCTTTCATTTTGTATTATACGCCCATGTCCCAGTTCAATGATATGAAGGAGAAACATCCAGGGTATAATACTCTGAAGCTTATTACTGAAACAGATATTGGATTGGTGATGCAGTGTTGTTTGTTTGAGCATGTCAAAAAATTCTCAGATCGGGCAACACAATCGCAGGCATCTCAATATTTGGCTAATTTGGCATTGAAGATGAATGCCAAAGTGGGGGGAAGTAACGCAGCCCTTCTTCATAGCTTGTCTCTCCAGTTACCGAGATTTGGCAGTGACCATGTCATGTACATTGGTGCAGATGTCAATCATCCTAGATCGAGGGATAGTACGAGTCCTTCCATTGCTGCAGTGGTTGGAAGCATCAACTGGCCCTGGTGCAATCGCTATAATGTGAGAGTCAGCTACCAAAGTCACAGGGTGGAACACATCCAACGACTCAAGGAGATGTCTAAGGAATTACTGGATGATTCTTTAGAGATGGACAATTTGACTCATACTGATGTAAAAATTATTATGCAACAGATCCTTGAGGGTAGTTACACGTAATTATCATGCTCCAAAGGAGTTTCTTCATGAATAATAAACTGCGAAATGAATTTTAGATCTTAAACTACTACACGATGAAAATTCTTCTGGCAATTCGAGGAAGAAGTCGGTCCACCCACATCATCATTCCAGGAAGAGAGGAACAATTTACCAAAATCAATTCCTATTTCGACATTTAGTTACAAAACTAATTTTATTCCTAGAAAATTGTTGAGATCGATGATTTGCCCCTCCTATATTTCAATTGGCTGATGTAAAAGCCCAAATTATAATTAGATGCCTATATATAAGCTTATAATTGCCTGGAGCAAGGGGAGTTAGTCAATCAATTGATCGGTCGATAGCATAAGAACACACAAGCACAGAAGGAATGTGTAGAAGGGAGGAGAAGACCAATGTAGCATCATGTAGATTATAGCCTATGGATCATTTCTCCTGCGAACTGGAGTTAAGTTTTTGTCTACATAATGTAAAGACTAATTTTAAATATCAATTGAAGCATTTCTTGCCATGTTCTATTTATTTATTTGATGCATCTCATAGCTTTAATTCTTGTGTGAACCAGGTCACTCATAGAGGGTGCGAGATGGCTAGGTTGGCCGTTGGACTAGCTCGACACTGCTCTGCATCTTTGTAGATTAAATTTTATTTAAATCATTATTTCCTGTGTGTGAAATTCAGATCGCAAGATTTAACTGTTTTCAGTCTCTTTCCTTGTACAAATTGGTGATAATTAAATTCGTTGCAATATTTTCCTTTCAACTACAAAGTTAATTTGATTTATTGCGTTAAGAATTTTGCTTGCACTCAAAATATTTCTTTAAATCAAATAAAGATTGTGTCCCTTCAAAACGTCTGAATTTACAATATTGGCTTATGCATTGACACTCTACCTTTATGAGTTGTAATGTACAACTTGAAACCATTGAATTAATTGAAATCTGTTTAATTTATATTCTAGAACCTGAGATCGACTTGAGTGTTCATGGTTTCAAGGTATTAATGCATTCATTCAATATATGCTTACAAGAAACCATATATTACTCAGGAAGTAGCAATCACATATAAATTTATGTTATCTAAAGTTTTGATTTTTATACCGCAGAGCCAATATCAATAAAAAGGAAATTGCGCTATGTTTGAAAATGATGATGCTTCTTTCCCATTGTAGTTTCCTCTAAAACCTCTAGACAATTTTACAAGATTTTTTTTTTTCTACGTTAAGACTAACCTAAGTACCCACGGGGGATTTGAACCGGTGACCTATCGTAAGGAGTGCCTTAACAAGGCACCCATTCACCGTCAATCCAAAGCCCCGTGGGCTACAAGATTTATTTTTAGGGACAAGGAAGGTGAGAGAATATATATTGAATCCATTTCTTTCATAGGTTTTTATTTACACAGTAAATTTGGCCAGTGCTTTCAGGTTAATTTTACACAAAGGTAGATGCAGTAGAATTAGTGCAGGCAGAATGGTTTTGAATTGCTCTTGAATTTATTCCAACATTTATAGCCTTTTTGATATTGTGTCGACATGCTTGTTTTCCAGTTCTATTTTCCCTTATGTTTGCTCCTACTTAGAATTTCCTTTCACATTGTTAAATAGTACAGGATTTCCTTTTATTTCCCACATGATTTTGATTACCTAGATTGATGTTTTCTCAAGTTCCCTTTTAAGTGCAGGATTTCATTTATTGTGCAAGTTGGACTAGAATTTGTTTTGCAAGTTGCCATGGGCTCTCTCTGGCATTTCCAATGTTGTGTCTCAAATTTCACGAACTATATGGATTGAAAATTAAATGTTGGTACATTTATAGACCCTATACTACACCCAACAAGGAGAAGGTAAACCACTCATCTTGCTCGTATGCCATAGGAGAAGGTGAACCACTCAACTTATGCATATATCAACCATCATGGGATACCATAGGGGAAGGTGAACCAATCACCCTATGGTAGCTCATAGCTACAATAAATACCCCAAGGCCCCCAGAGCTCCCAGAGCTCAACATCCAACTCAAACAGAACCCTCATAAGAGGGTATCTCCGTGACTCCAAGTCATTTATGGAAGGTAAAGTCAAACTTTCCCTAGGGCCTTCGTAAGAATATCTGTGACCTATTCATCAATCACAATGTGATGGATCCATATTTCTCCCCATCGTACCATATCCTGGATAAAGCGATACCTAATATCAATATGCTTGGAGTGGTCATGAAACACGAGATTCTCAGAAAGACGAATCCCACTTGGGTTTTCGCAGTAGATCACAGTGGTATCTAGCACATGCCCAAACAACTCACTAAAGAGCTTCCTCAACCAAACAACTTCATAGGAGGCCATACTAGTAGCAATATATTCAGCCTCAACGGTGCTCAAAGAAATCGATTTTTTCTTCCTACTCATCCAGGATATCGAAGAAGAACTTAGTAAGAAGAAACATCCTGATGTTCTCTTATGATCCACCACACTGGTAGACCAATCAACATCAAAATAACCATATATCCTCAAATTCCCAGCAGTGTATCTCAGTCCATAAGTGATTGTGCCCTGGAGATATCTCAAGATATCCTTGGCAGCAATCCAATGTATGTGATGAGGATCGACCATGAATTGACTCAATGTATTCAATGCAAAACATATGTCAAGACAGGAGTTCACCAAGAACATCAAGGGCCCCACGAGTAGACAATACTCATAAGGATTTCCCAACTCGTGCCCAACAACACTTCTACATAACTTCTTGAAGTTAAGTTCCATCGAAGTAGTCATGAACTTACAATCCACCATCCCAAATCTTTCAAGTAGCTTCACAATGTATTTTCCTTGGGAAAGGAAAATCTCACCTAGATTTTGCCAGACCTCCAAGCCTAGGAAGTAGTGCATCAATCCTAGGTCCTTCATCTCAAATTCGGAAGCCAACTCACTCTTGCATTGATAAATAAGAGGTTTTTCACCTATCAAAAAGAGATCGTCCACATAAAGTACCAAGATGAGAGGTATATCACTTTCAACCTTAACGTAAAGGTTCAGATCAACTTCACTTCTTGAAAATCCCAACTTCATGAGATAGTTGTGGATCCTCTCATACCAAGCTCAGGGAGCTTGCTTCAACCCGTAAATGGATTTTTTCAACCTAAATACATGTGTCTCCCGATCTTGAACTTCAAACCCCTCAGGTTGTTCAACATAGACTTCCCCCTTAAGTGATCCATGCAAGAAGGTGGTCTTGACATCCATTTGATGTAAATTCCATCCTTGTAAGGTAGTAAGGGAAATGATCGAACAAATGGTGGTATATCAGGCAACTGGTGTAAATATCTCATCACATTCCACACCTTCCTTTTGAGAGAAGCCTCGAGCAACAAACATGGCCTTGAACTTTTCAACACTCCCATTAGCTCCATGCTTGATCTTGTAGAGCCATTTCGAGGTGATGACATATTTGTCCTTGGGTCTAGGGGCCACATCCCATACATCATTCTTCATAATTGACTCATATTCTTCATTCATAGAATCCTTCCAAACTTGGTGCTTCAGAGCTTCTTCAAAAATGCAAGGCCTCGGTTTGAACAATGGTGCTCATGGTAGCTAAGTACCCTTGGTACCTATTCAGATTCTTACTTTCAAGAAATGTACTCGATGGTGCAATATGTCTCTCGGCATCTTCAAGAGTGTCCCTAAGCCATGGGGGTCTCCTTTTTGAGGAGGAGGGCTCATGAGGAGGTGGATCAATGGGATCTATCGATCCTTCAACATTGAGCATCATCTCATCCTATGGTTCTCCCCGCTTTCCAATATTTGCTTCTTTGTCCTT
>APFE030011798.1:0-16993 GCA_000404065.3 Pinus taeda
TCGTTCTTTATGAGGGCATCATACTCATTTTGCATCGCTTCTTTCCATTCATCATGAGAAGCAACTTCTTTAAAGGAACTTGGTTCAAAATCTGTAGACAAGTTCAATTCACAATCATAAGAAACATCCATATCAACAGGTGAATTAGAGTCATCTACATCACCTCCATTTTGTCGATTTGCATTTCTGGTTCCTGTTTTCCAATTTCATCGGGATGAACACTTTCAAGTGTTCAACCACTTTGGGGGACCTTTCTGAGATGGTCCAGGTTGCTCTGTTGATTGAGTTGGGACTGAATCAAGATTGAGTCTCCCAATTCTATCAATTACATCACTTAAAGCATCATCCGTTGTTGGAGTTTCAATCGGGGGAGAGTGTTCTTCAGAAGAAGATTCCACATGTTGATCTAGAATAGGAATCCCCCCTTCAAGATGTGGAATCTGATTATCAAATTCTTGAAATGATTTCGGTTTTGAGAATCTATCCAAGCGATCAAGTTGCCGCTCAACAACATTGTCAGATTTGGATGGTTCAAGAAAAATTACATCTCTAGATACAACAAACTTTTTATTTACTTCATCATATAGAGGCGGTATGCTTTGGAGGTGTTTGAATACCCCAAGAAGATACACTTACGACTTCTAGCACCAAGTTTGTTTCTATGTACCTTTGGTATCAAAGCATAACAGGTGGAACCAAAGATCGTAAGATGTTTTACCGAAGGAACATGTCCATACCATAATTCATAAGGAGTCTTGTTTCTTATAGCATTAGATGGACATGTATTCTTTATATATGCAGCACATAGAACAGCATCGGCCACAAACATTATCTTTACATTTTTGAAGAAAAGCATAGATCGTATCATATTCAAGATTGTTCTATTCATTCATTCAGCTACACCATTCTGTTGGGGATTATAAGGCACAGTTGTTTGATGTTTGATCCCATGTTGGCGAAGATAGTTTTCAAATTCATTTGATGTATATTGTTTTCCATTATCAGTGCGAATAGACCCAATATGAGATTGTGCATCATTTTCAATCCATTTATGAAAATTCTTGAATGTTTGGAAAGCATCAGATTTGTTCTTCAATAAATAAACCAAGCACATTCTAGTGTAGTCATCAATAAACGTCATGATATATTTATTTCCATTTGCAGAAGAAACAGGCATTGGACCCCATAAATCTGAATTAATGAGTTCAATTTTCCTATGTGCTCTTGAATGCGAATCATGAAAAGGTTGTTTGCTATGCTTTCCTAGAATGCAAGCGTCACATTGCTTAAATTTTCTAGGAATTGCAGGCAAACTAGCAACGCCATTTTTCTTCAATAAGCGGAGACTGTCATAGTTCAAATGTCCAAATCTAGCATGCCATAATAAACTTAATGGAATTGTACCTTCTTCATGATGAGAATTGTATGAGAAATGTTGTGCATGAACAGATGTTCCTTGCAATTTGAGAAGCCTTTCTTCTTCTATTCCCCTCATGACAAGTGAGTGGTCAGATGCTTTTCTTACCTCAAGGTTGCCATCAAACATATGAATGGAGTTACCTTGCTAGTGGATGTGGACCAAGGACAACAAGTTTCTCTTGAGCTGTGGGAGATATAGAACATGATCCAGAAGAAAGTCTGGAAGACCAGGCAGTTTAAGCTTGATTGTGCCAAGCCCTGATGGCTTGATTTTTGACTGATCTGCAAAGTATACTGCTCCATCAACATTGTTAGTGAAATCTTCAAAAAAACATTTTCTATGAGTCATGTGACAGGTTGCTCCGGAATCAAGCAACCAATCATTTTTCCATGAAGTAAGTGAAGCATTAAACAAATCTTCATTTACTCCAATGTTACATTGTGCCTCAACATAATGAGCGGATTCAAGTGCTTTACCTTTGTCTGTATCATTAGTTTTACCTTTTTGTTGGTTTCTTTTCTGCTCAATTTTGTCCCATTGTAGCTTGCATGTAGATGCATCATGTAATCCATTTCTTTTGTAGCGAATATAGTGTAAATCTTCCTTCTCTCCTTGAGAATGTCTGGCCCCCCTGCCTCTGAAATATCCTTCTCTTCCTCTTTGTCCACCTCTTCCTCTTGTACAATCTTGAGCATGATGCTTTTCTTTATGAGCAAGGCACACAATCTCTTCAGAAGACTTAGGGGTTGTGTTCTTTCCAAAACCTTTCTCTCTTTGAGCAAACTTTTTCACAAGAGAGTCAAATGTTATATCTTTGAGATTTCCATTTGCTTGCAAAGACTCAAGATAATTGGAGTAAGTTGGATAAAGTTCCTTGAGAAAAGCAATAAGAGGGATATCCAACTCAACCTTAGTGGATTTGATATCATGCATTATAGACTTTACTTCAGATGCAAGAGCAAGAGGATCATTATTTTGCAGTTCAAGAGTGAAGAGTTTAATCATGAGTTGGACGACTTCAACTGCAGAATGTGAGTCATAGAGTTCTTTCAGCTTTTGTAAAGCTTCAAATGAAGTTGAATATGATGAAATATGGTGACTCACCTCTGCATTTACAGATTCTGTGATTAATGCATAAGCTTTTATGTTCTTGTTTTCCCAAATGACGAGCTCTTTGTCTGAGGTAGGCCGTACTGGGTCATTGTCTCCTTCTCCGACACACACACCTTTCCACAAATCATTGAAGATGAGGGTGTGTTTTATCATTCAGGACTATTCAGGATAGTTCTCCTTGCCAGTGAGAACTATTCCTACCATGGAGATGATTGAATGCATTCTGTAAAAAAAAATACTTCTGCTGATAGAAAAAATACTTCTGCCAATATACAGTAAAATTGTACTCAAAAGGGCATTCTCAAAAGATTTCGAATCTCTTCCTCACGCTACAACTGTATGCAATATATTTTCTCCAAACTTATTTTCTTCAAATCCCTCCAATTTTTTATAAAAGCATCCAGCATTTCATTCAAATATTATGTATTACGTATCACTTCAATGTTTTAAAATGTAATATATTTATATATTACATATCACTTCAATGTTGTAATATACACCCATTATATTACATATGACATATGAAATTACCATATAATGAAGCACGCAGGCGTGATTGAAGATGGATTTTGGCTATATGGCATGCTCCAGTGGAGCGCTAGTTGCTTCTATGAATTCCACCTCTCGTACCAAATTGAATGTAAGTGTGGTGATTCTGACAATAGAATTAATGCTGCTCATTTGGGGTGTACACGTCTTTCTTCAAGGAGACACAACGCAGCAGGGTAACGTGCTGTAACTATACAATTCAAATGATTTAAATGATTTAAAAAAACTACACATTGATACTATTCACCCACATTCTCACATATTCGAATGTTAAGCTTCCACTGCGCTTATTTAAAATAGCATTCAAACTTATTTAAAATAGAAGCTCTGCATTTTTTTGTGAAACAGATTCCACTCTATTTTGTTTCCCACGAAATAACTCATCATACTTGTACGCGTTGTCCCAACCATTCAAAACTTGTATATGTCATTCTGTTCCTGTAAACATTGGTTTCATAATTTTTCCTAAAATATGACAGCGTTGTATAACAAGAGAGGCGGTGTAGCGGGGTTAACTGGGTTAACAATCATTCATTTGAAACCATTCGAATTGATACGAATTGACACCATTACATTCGATATCATTAGAAGCATTTATTTGAAAAATGCATTGATACACATTGATACCATTCATTTGAAAAATGACATTCATTTGTACAAATACCTAAAGCAGCAAACATATTTCAGGCATCATGAAAAACAATTATGTTACCAGTGGTATGTCAATTCAACAAAGGCATTCTTATTCCTTCTGCTCTACACCAAGTAACCATTCACCAAATTAATCCTTCAGAGGATAGTGCTCAGGTCAGAACAACAAAGGAAAATCCCGAGTGGATTAGTGCTCAGACCAGTGTACAGCCCACAGTAGCCAAACAATAAAGGGAGTTACAACTTATTTTGAGAATTGGCTCTGATACCATGTCAGGCCAGGCAGTAACTCTCCAATAGGTAGTAAAACTGATTCTATTCATTTCATTAGGTAGGCTATTGTTATATGCAAAAGGGTGTGACTGCTCAGTTCATCTTCTGATGACCGTTCACATTCCTAATTTAACTATTTAAATAAATTCACCCAATCGTGAGGATTAGGTGTCAACAACTTTGATAACAACTTGTGATAATTTTTAATAATATTGTCTTCTTATGTCTTATTGTCATCAAGCAACTATCAAACTGTAAAGAACATGAAGATACCAACAACAATAGAACATAGTATGTAGCATCTCAGCTAGGGAAAACCCCTCTCCTAGGGGAAAACCAAATTAAAATTCTCTTCTTCTTATAGAACCAAGACAAAATGAGAGCTTCAAGACCTTTAGACCAAGACAAAGATTCGATCCAAGCACTAAGTCATCCTTCCAAGAAATAATTCTTCATATCATCTTAAGTCAACAAAGTCAATGAAACTCAAACTTCTATTTTGTTGGTCAAATCATATTTTGGGACCTCAAATATAGGTTTGCAACTCAGGCTGCATCTTTTAGCCCTACAATAGGTCAAAAACTATTTTCCTTTTTGCACGTGTGAGCAGAAATAGTTAAGAATTAGGTCTTCCTTCCTTCGCTAAGGATTCTTCTTCTCTTCACACTTCCTTTCTTATTTTTTCTATTGCAGATCGAACTAAGTAATTGAAGGTGTTAAATGAAGAAGAATTTCACTTCTATATATAAATTTCCATGTGGTCGAATAGGCCTTCCTAGTATGACTTCTTCAAGATAGGCCGACTTGGTCTTGGAGGACTCTTTTGACACTTTAAACACAAAAGTAAATCTTCTCTTTTGATGCAAAATGGCCACTCGGATATTATATGCATAACAACGACTCTCTTGATTTATGAAAAATAATATTTTTACTTGAAAAGACCTAAAAGCATGAAGAACATGCTTGACCTAATTAACTTGAGCATGAAACCCGTGCTTATAAAATAATAGCTATTTTTCTCCTTTTTCTTTTTACATCAGATATAAAATATCAAGAGTACATGAGTCATTATGAAGAACGAACCTAATTACATTTTTCAACGCTCTCCCTATCTCCTTCCTCTCCTCTTCTCTGCCACCCTCTCCTCTCTGCCTCACCTTCTCTCAATCTCTCCCTTGCCACTCCCTCTTTCTCTCCACGTTTATCTCTCTATTCCTTTGTTATTTCCTCGCTCTCCCCGCCCTCCCCTTTTCTCTCTGCCATCCAACTTTGTTACTATCCCCTTCTTACCTCTCTTAAATTTGATCAGGTTTTATTTTGTTTAAGGAAGTATCTAAATTAAAAAGGTTAAATTGGTTGTAAAATATTAAACCTATATTTTGGATAAATCATGTCAAAGAAAATAAAATAATGAAAAACTTAAACAAATCATGCTCTATCTTTCCTCTATTATTGTTAATCACTTTGCTTGCTCTCATCGCTTGGATCCTTAGTTAGTATGGATCTATGTTGTTTCTTCATAACATCATTTATATTTATAAATTTCACATCATTATACATAAAAGTATTCTCATTTCTAATATTATTAAAACCTTGATTTAATTTCAATAGAAATTAGGATGGATCTATGTTGTTTCTTCATAACATCATTTATATTATATAAAGTTCACATCATTATACATAAAAATATTCTCTTTTTTAATTTTATTAAAACCTCGATTTAATTTCTATAGAAATATTTTTAGTCGTCATAAGAATAGAGGGTTTAGATATATCTCAAAACTACTTATAAGATTTTTTCCTTTTAGATTCGATTCAAAAAATGTTATCAAATTAAATTAATATAAGATATTTTGATTGTGAAATAACTTATGGTTTTTGGGCATGTGGTACACATAATTCATGGTATTGGCCCATGCTATTATACAAATCATATTTGCAAATTAATAATATCCATTTTCAAGTGGGGGAAAATATTCATAGTTAAGAATCTTGTCATATTGTTATAAAAAATTTGAATGCGAAATAAGTTATGATTTTTTGGCATGTAGTATTGAAAAGCCATGGTATTGGCCCATGTTATTGTAAAACAATCTATTCACATGTTCATAATATGAATGGAAAAGTGTGGGTGAATATCTATGGTGAAGGATCTCGTGATAAGCCATGGTATTATCCCATGGTATTATCAGAAATATTATTTACAAGTTAATAATATATCTAGTAAAGTGGGGGTGAATTTCCCTGGTTAAGAAACTTTTCGTATTTTAATAAAATATTTTTATTATGAAATAATTCATGTCTTTCAGGGTATGTTGTATTGGTAAGTCATGGTATTGGCCCATGATATTGTAACAAAGGCGTATTTAGAAGTTAATAATATCAACTGTGATATGGGGGTCAATCTCCATGGTTAATTTTTTTGTCATATTGCTATAAAATATTTTGGTTCTGAAATAAGTTATGGTTTTTGGGAATGGGGTATTTATAAGTCATGGTTTTGGCCCATGGAATTGTAACTAATCATATTCACAAGTTAAATTAATTGTAAGATACTTTTCCTTTTTTATTATTTTTCTTTGATTTCGTTAAAATTTAGTGGGGATTTTTTGGAATGATAATTTTGAGCTCTTTATCTGCACATTTAAGTTTCTCACATTCTTTAAACTATTGGTGTGAGATGGTTTTGTGATATGAAACTATAGCAAGTGTCAACTACTTTTGTAGTGCTTGTTTGTCACACGATATAAATTATCTATAACAAATTGAATTTTATTATTTTTCTTAATTTAACCTTTTATTATTAATTGAGCAAACATTTTAATGTTCAAACTTATCATTTTAACTCTTTATTATTAATTGAGGCAATATTTAAATGTTTAAACTCATTTCCGATATCACTTTTATTTTTTATTATATTTTAATAAAACCAACATTTAAAAGTATTACATACTCTCACTACACTTTACATGTGCACATATACTTTAACTTCTAGAGCCGCCTTTTAACAAAATAAATTGCAATTACATAAATAATTCAAAAATATTTAAAAATTCAAAAGATACTATATTTGAAAACTAATTTATTAAATAAACATTAGAAAAAAATTAACTATTGTGATCTAACTTGCAAAGCTGCTTCTTACCAAAATAAATTACAATTACATAAATAATTCAAAAATATTTAAAAATTCAAAAAATACTATATTTTTAAATTAATTTATTAAAATAAACATTACAAAAAATTAACTATTGTGATCATATATTACCATTATATATATAAATAAATAAAATAAGTACCACAAACTTTCCTCACTTGATATTTTATTAACTTTTTATAAGTTTCAAAGAGGATTAAATTTTTTTTATAGGATTTAAGACTTATATTTATAATATTTATAATTTCAAGTTGAATTTAGTTTTACTGTATAATTTGAAATATTACAAGCATAAATCCAAAATATCAAGCATTAATGTTTCAGTCATTAGTGCGAGATTTGTAGTTTGAGCTTCTTTGGAGCATTTTTGAGTTAGGAAGCAATTTCCCCGGGTGGAGAAGGAAGGGTGAAACTTATGCACTCACGAGTGCTTGGATCGATTTTTTGAGGCAGAGACAACTGCGATACAATGACGTTGTCAAATTTTGGTGGGACGAGTTCCATGGAAGATTCTGTATCACAAGTAGGCACCACTCAGATATCGTGAATTTGTCTTTAAAGTCACCCAATGCCGCTGGAACAATGAATAATAGTTTCATAGTATTACTAGTGTTTTATTAAGTTGCAGGTAAAACAACTCGTATTTTTCTTTATTTCCTAGGTTTCGGATTTTTCTCTTTGATGGGACGAGTGTCATGGCCGATTCTATATCAAATGCAAGCACCACTCAAATATCGTGAATCCGTCTTTAAAGTCACCCAATGCCGCTAGAAGCTCCAATGAGTAAAGTTTCATCAGATAATGATTGACTTTGGATATTATTATAATTTTTGTTGGCTAGTTTGGTTATTTATTTTGATAATATTTTGGGAAAAAAAATTATCCAACCATATGTTTTGATTAGGAGGATAAAGCTTTATCATAAAAAAGTTTCCAATATGTTATCAAAATAAATAACCAAACTATACCACAAGAACTATGGTAATGTGCCTATCAACACAAAGTCAATCTTTATCTGAAACTATTATTCGTTGGAGCTTCTAGCGACATAGGGTTACTTTAAAAATGTATTCACCATATATGAGTGGTGCCTGCATGTGATACAAAATCGGCCATGAAATTCGTCCCATCAAAGAGAAAAATCCCAAACTTAAGAAATAATTATGAATACGAGTTGTTTCACCAACAACTTAATAAAACACGAATAAGACTGAAACTATTATTCATTGGAGAATCCAGCGGCATTGGGTGACTTAGTAACGGATTCACGATATCTGAACGGGGCCGGCATGTGATACAGAATCGGCCATGGAACTCGTCCCACCAAAATTTGAGAACGTCATTTTATCGCAGTTGTCCCTGCCTCTAAAAATCGATCCAACCAATGGTGAGTGCATAAGTTTCACAATTTCTTAAAATCACAACTCTCATTGTAATTGTTAGAAATCATATATAACATTAAAGTCAATCAAATATCTTGAAATCAGATTTTTCGTTCAGAAGAAACCTCAAACTCAAAAATGCCCAATGCTCAAAATAAGAAATCAAATATTTTGACGAGAAAGCAAAATACTTTGAGCAGAAAGCCAATAAAATATTCCTGCATACAAGGTTTCTCATATTGCAACTAAATTTGTGCCACCCACCCCCATTTTTCCTCGTGCATTCCATTTGGTTTATCCAATGTGATAGACCCCACATAAATATCAGACTGAAATGAGAAGAAATGTTTTAAGAGAAGACATCTTTCCTAAATTTTGGTGATTTAACCTCATGTTAAACTAATAAAAACAATTTTGATGATATCCAGTGAAGATTTGTCTCCCTCTCCAAAAGCTAGTGTATTTTATTCTAGGCATAAATGA
Source organism: Pinus taeda (assembly GCA_000404065.3). NCBI lineage: Eukaryota > Viridiplantae > Streptophyta > Pinopsida > Pinales > Pinaceae > Pinus > Pinus taeda. The sequence continues at coordinate 9,029 of APFE030011798.1, forward strand.
GATGTCATAACCAGAAATTGAAATAACCCCAATTTTAATAAATATGGAATTTACGTCGCAAGTCCCCCTGAAAACACACGATTCAAATGAGCAACATCCAAAAGTAGCCTCATTGTTTACTATGACTCATCGGATCAATAACTACAATTCCATAAAAACAACCTTTCCCAAATCATTTCATTGTCTAGTGTCCTTAAAAAGATTTAACTGTATAACAAAACACAAAGCATGAATTCTTATAGAAAAACACAAATCATGAATTCCTATAGTTAGATATGCTTAATGAAAGATGATATTTCCAAATCTTTCATTTATTAGGTGTAACTTTGCACGTTTACCGAGAATGACTGGTTAATACCCATTATTAATACATTTGTAGCGAATTTTGTGTCAAGTATACAGTTCTTGTATTAGTAGCGAATTTTGTGTTAACTATATAGTTCTAACCAAGAATTTCAATGTATGAAACATTCAAAATTAAAAATCACATTCGCTCTGTTCATTTCTCTTTTGGTTCCTTTTTATGAGAAGTTCCTCTAAATTTTCTGCTTCACTTGACTTCTACTGGAATCCTTATGTTCTTTGCGCCTTGACGTCATCTCTGTATTGAAAGCAGTTCAGACCATCCCTAATTTTGGCTATCCTATACAGATGAGCGATTCTCTGATTTCTCTGGTTTCAGTTCTACTTAACTTACATTCTGAGACTAAGAGAAGCATTTTGGTGCCTATAGAAACTGTTCGAATTTAATTCCAACTGCAACATAAACAGCTGGACAGAAATCTGATTTTCCATAGATATTCCAGGTTGTTCGATGCCGCAAAGTCACTCTTGATGTTTTGCACATTAATGTGCATTAAAATCTCAGAATTGAATTCCCCTGCAACCGCCGACTTGTTTTCTTGAGAAAGGCATCACTGCTTGCTGCATTTAATATGCAGATAAGCGTTAGAAGATATTTTGATTATTTTATTGTTTAAACTCAGATATGTTTTTTCCTATAAATGTAATGAACAACAGTTCTGTTTTAAGGTTAGAAGAATGATAGAGAGTCTTTTCTGTAACGCATAGCAGTGCTGAACCTGTGATTTTCTTAAATAGAGAAAATTGGTTTGTGGAACTGAAATGTTCCTCTTGTAATCCCTCTGTCAAGAGGAAGATGCTCTTTAGAATAATCTTTTGTGAAAATCCCTCTATGTGAGGAAGACGAATTTGTATCAGTTGGTTTACTATTTATGAATACAGGTTATTTTTGTGTTGCTGTTACACTGTTGCATGTTGCTGTTACACCGTAAGCCGAAGATAGACCTGACGTCAAATTATGTTGCTGTAACACCAAGAACAAAAACTGACGAAACTGCATTGTTGTTATACCAGTTTTAGCATTACTAAAACACTGTATTCCGCAAACGTTTTTTCCGCTATGCAAAACAGAGTATTGTTCTATTTTCCAGTTTTTTTTTTCAATTATCAGAAATTCCAACAACGTTGCTGCAACACCAAACTACGTTGCTGCAACACCAAACTGCTTTGCTGAAACATCGTTTCCAGCAAACGATTTTCAGTTTTCTGTGTTAAAAACAGATTGTTAAAACTGAGCATTTTTTTTGTCTGTGTGTTATGGAATTTCCATAAATTTCCAACATGGTATCAGAGAAGGTCTAGACACTCAGTGAGTCAAAAATAAAGTTTGTTTTTCAATGTGGGAGCTGTAAGAAGCTTATTGAGCAGATTGTTTCCAGCAAAGAAAGTTTTTGCTTGTTTTAATTATACAGTCAGTATCTCTTCTTTACCTATACAAAGTTAAGAAGGCAGATGGTGGAACAGGTTTGCCAAATTCCCAACTACCACAGTTTAATGGGAAAAATCATAGTTATTGGTCCATAACAATGAAAGCATTCTTTGCTTCTCAAGGACTATGGGAGCTGGTTGAAACTGGCTATGCTGAACCTACAGATGCAACAACATTGGCTTCTTTGACAGTAGAAGAAAAGGATATGTTGAAGAGCAACAGGAAGAAGGATGCCAAAGCCCTGTTTTTTCTCTTCCAATCAGTACATGAAAGTGTTTTTCCATGGATTCCAGCAGCAACAAAATCCAAAGAGGCATGGGATATTTTCAAAACTGCCTATCAAGGCATGGAGAAGGTGAAGACTGCAAAGTTGCAGATGTTGAGGAGAGACTTTGAAACACTCAGCATGAAGGAATCCGATACAATGGATTCATTCTTCACTCAGGTTATTCGGTTGATAACCCAGATGAGATCTCATGGCGAAATTCTAGCCCAAATTAATACAGTTACACCTAGGAATTTCAATTTCTGAAACATTGAATATTAAAAATCAACTTCGCAAGCCATCAAACCCGGTATGATGTGGATCTCAAACACTGACCTAACATAAGCAATAATAGCTTTGGAATCTGAAATAACCAATTCAAAAAGTCCTTCAAGAGAGTAACAAATAATATTAAAAATAAACCGCACTAATGGGTATCGACTGCTGACCTTAAACAGCATTCGTGGTGTTCCTCGCGACCTCACCCATTGTATGAGATATCTCTCACGATGAGATGCAAAAGTGACAGCGGAAGTGATGTTTTGATCTCACTTGTCAGCAACTCTAGTACCCAACCCTTTAGTATCATATCTCCAATGTAACAATTAATGATCCTCTTATATCAAGTTTCATCTCCGCCCCTTATATTCTGCTATAAGATCAACCAGCAAAACGAGCTACGCGTTTTTGCTACGACCAAAAAAACAGTAAAAGAAAACCGACCGTAAAAACCAACTAACATGTTTAGCAATGAAAGTACAGAGGAAGTTGATACAAGCCAAACGAAAATAAAAAAGAACAACCAAGAAACCAACACAATTTAGAGAAGATGAAACGAATCAGATGAATCTAGTGTAATGTTGGCTTTATATCATTTCCATGTGAAACGGCCGTAAACATTCTAACGTTTACTTTCTATATATCATTTCCATTTGAAACGGTTTTAAACATTGTAACGTTTAATTTCTATGTATCATTTCCATTTGAAATGGTTTTAAACATTATAACATTTAATTTCTATGTATCATTTCCATTTGAAATGGTCATAAGTAAAATGGTATAGAGACATTCTTGGATGAAGATTCATTCTCTTTTAATTTTGAAAAACAATAATTCTCTCTATCTAAAATAGGATGAGACTTCACTATGGGTTCCACAAAATTTAAACAACTTTTGAGTCTCTATAATATCCCATCGCAATGTGGTATGTCTTCCACTTGAGAACAAAATAATGTGTTGGGGGCTTATTAAGACATTTCATCATTTCCACCTAGCCCTACTAAAACTCGAGACATGTTTAATGTTAATCATATTTATAACTCATATTAAACTCAATCCCTCACATCATATGACATGTCGACGTCTCTTTTATAGCTCACAACCTCCACGATACATTTTAGACCCTTTTTCTTGAGTCATTAATGGTGAACATAGTGTGTGGGTTCACTTTCTACATGGCAAGTATCAGAAACATGGTTAGCATCCATGTAACAAAGTCACAATAGGATGACTCAAAAGGGACAAGGTAATTGAATGGTGTTTTTTAATCACTACAACAAATTGGTGAGATTGACTACCATCCCATACTTGTCATTTGACATTTCTTGATTTTTGCAGACAAATATTTCCATATCTGTAGACTAGTGTTTCAGAAATACACTTATTTGATTATTCATGTCACCTTATTTTCGCAAGGTGCATGGCTTTCAATTCACCCTATGACATTAGCTCAGGCTGCAATGGTAAGTAAAGATTAGTTAAATTATATTGGATTAATATATGTTGCTAAGGATTTTTAAGGTTTTATATTTTTCTTATTTTGTTATCATACGTGAGGAAAGTAATTTCAAGTAATGAGGTTTTTCAGTGAGCTATTCAATAAAAATTATCTAGCTAACATTTGATTTGGTATTACAAGTGTTTGAGATCAAATAACAAAAATAACATGCTATCCATTATTATCACAAGTTTCTTTAACTTTTGGTTTCTGAAGATATGTTTATTTTAATTATGGTTGAAAGGTCTCAAAACTTTAAATTTCAAAAATAATATTGTAATAAATATTGTAGACAATTTTATTTTATTAATAATAATTAAATAGATACAATTTGATGAGCGATGCTTATGAGTATGGATTTTGATTTTATATGAGGTGGCTCTGCTTGGATGATGACAAGCTATGAATGGCAAATGTAGAGTCGAGGAATTTTTATTCTCTAAAAATAAATTTCAAAGGGGGATAAACAACATATCTTAAGGGGGCATGTAGCACAAAGGGGATATGGCCTCATGCTGGAACAAGTCCTAGGAAATAAATAGTTGTTAGTGGAAGATTTTCCACATGTTATGAGGCTACGAAGGATCAACGATGAATTTATAGGTACCCGAGGAAGAGAGAGGAGTCTCATGCTGGGAGATAATAAGTGAAAGGTTGAGCTTGATCTATGAATACCACCATCTAATACTTGAAAGTGAAAATCAACAGAGCTAAAATATGCTTGAGGAACTCATCTCTATAAAATCACAACCCAAGGCTCAGGGGTGTGTTGATAAAGAGATTTGTCTTATCGATCTACTACAGACAGGTGGAACATACCCCATAAATTTGTATCATCGATATGGTTGTTGGTTCATCCAGTCCTTAATGCATGTGTTCAAGTAGTGATTTCAATTCATTACTACTGATGTTACATGTAAGGTATATTAAATCATGCACAAGTTCATAAAATAAGGTAGGCAAATTGATAGAAATGAATATCTTGTACGCTTTACTACCAATCATTATATCCTTTAATAGAATGTTATTATCCCAACCAACAATGTCATGTCAATCTTACTCTCTACATGTTTTCAAACTTAATAGAAATATGGATAACTTTTAAAGATAAATGGTTGTTCACTAGATTGATGGGCATTTGAATGGTTGATGGGAAGGGTTAAAAAAAATATACACTGTAAAAACAAATTAGATTTATGTCTTGCATATTAGGAAATACCTAGACAGGCCCAAAGGAAAACCACTTGAATGTCGATAAACCTCTAAATCTTCCTTCATTGCTTGTCTAGAAAGAATTTTCTAGGCGCAGAATATTACGCATCGAAGAACTCCACATACTCCTTGACTTAACGCAAATGTGAGGTATTAGATTAAATTATAGATATAAGTGACAGACGTATTGAGAAGAGTATATGCCAAACTACAGCATAGGGATAAACTCAATGTTGTTTCTTGAATATCATAGAACAAGGGAAATAATGACAATAACATTTATGAATGTAAACTAAGGATAAATGTAAAACCTATGATGTTTCCTACAAGAACCTATTTAGACCATGCAAACTCCAAGAATCAGAATAAATCCTTGAGCACACCAAGTAAAGGACAAGTTACAACCTAGAAGCATGAAATTCTTAGGAAAGGTGGGATGCCCTATGAGGTATGTTGTGTCGATAACTAAGAAAAGAGGCTACAAGGATAAACCTAGTATGTAACTATTCACTCCAAAAGCAAAAAAAAAAACAATTTTTTATGCATTCCTAGAGTTTTAGCCACAATGGAAAAGTAAAACCATATTCCTAATGTGAGAAAAACATGGCCACAGCTCCTTAAATACAACCGTAAGTTTATTGTTATTATGAATATCTAGCTGGGGTGGGGGAGGGGCCAAAACTCAAATAAGATCCCAAAATCAAAAGTGTGGAGAATAATAAACAATAATACATTTTATATTAGAATTTATACACATTTAGAGCATTGTAAACAGAATCAATATTATATAATGGAAGAATAATGGGGCTATGGTATGATACCCTTACCCTCTCCATTGCTAAATGGAATCACAAAAGAACCCATTAGTGAATAACCATAAAACAATATTAAACTAAATGATGACTTTCCATTTTTCCAAGGGAACGGATAAATAATATTATAAGTATGAAGAACGGGGTCGACGTGTGTTAACCCTCTTCGAGGTAATTCATTACAAACAAAAAATGTCTTACGGAGACCAAATAACCATATAAACTAGAGATAGTTGAAAATGAGTCCATTCACAATAAGTCAAAATAGAAGCCATGCAAGGAGATGTTTGAAAACCAAAGCAAGGGAAGGAAGTTATCATCATCTCATCATTATACTGAGGGAAATTATTTGGGAAGTATGTCCATGGGATGACATACATCCCCTCCTTAGTTTGTATCTTAACATTATCAAAAGCTCACCTCCAAATAACAAGCCTCCTACCCAAACCATGCCAAGAAGAATTTGTGTCTTAAAAGAATGAAAAGAAAGTGAAAAAGAAAAATAGATAGCAAACAAAAGTAGTTATTACCTACCTTGTTTCCCAGTCCTTTCAAATCCTCTCCATGGTGCAGGAAAGGTAATGTTATTCCAATTTTACATTTCATAGAAAGAATAAAACTTGATGTGGGTAATCTCGGTTCAGTGCAATCTGAGATTTGGGATACATAAGAGGGAAGGGGGAAAGCTAAAAGTAAAATGAAGGAAATGGATTGTAGGAAATTAGTAACGGAATGAAGGAAAATAATTCACAGAGTCAAAAAAAATTTGGGACAATAGTAATGAAAACTCTAGAACCATAACTCTGAAAGGATATGTTCAAAACCTAATTTCAAAATGTGCTTACTGAGGAAGCCAATGCATTTTCCACGTTTCAACTACCTATTTGTAAGCTTCAGATCACCTTCGTTAAAAATGATAGAAAAGGTTTCTATTAAGCCCATAGAAAACATTGCATTTGGGACAAGAAGGGGAATCAACATTAGTCAATTATTTAAGAGCTGAAATACCATTTGAGCACATGAACATAGTGATAAGTAAGCATAAATTAAACCCAAGTGTCATGCGAGACACTACGCGGAACACATATACCCATGGTATAACATAAAACCTTGTCGAAATCAATTGAGGCAAGGGGAAAACCATATGAGGGTGGGGTTAGCATATAATCTTCCCCATTGCGTCTCAATGAGTCACCAAATAACATGGTAGAGTGAATTTTTTTATCAAAAATTATAAGGTAACAAAATTCAACCTATAGTCAATAATAAACTTAGATGAGGACAACTCAGAAGCTAAGTTATATCTTGTGTTAAAACCAGAAAAAAATAAAAAATAAATATAAAATAAAATAAATAAAATAATAAATAAACAAATAAAATAAAATAAAAATAAATTAATTAATTAATTTAAAAAAAATAAATAAATAGGAGTTATTAAGAGAGGTATCAGAAATGGTATTTACAACACTTGGATCTACATGGGCATAAAATAAAAATATAATAACTAATATGTTTTATTACAACTCTTACATGTTAAATGGTTGAGGAGGGAGAAAGAGAGGCTTTGTAGTGAAGCCGTGAAGGGAGTGAACATCATCGTGCTAAAGAATCATGAAAAGGGATATCTATTGAAATACTAATCCCTAGGAATCAAGATATCCAAGATATGTAGTAATTCCTTAAAGAAACTATCAAAAGGATGCAAACCAGAAATAGATAAGCATAGAAGAGATAACGAACAGCTATTGAGGATGTAGGTAGAGTAATATAAAATGTAAGAAGAGCAATAGACGATGAATTCAACAATGTTAAAAAGGTATAATGATAAAAAAACAATGAGAAATAATGGGTAGAACTATAATATTAAGGAAAGAATTCCAAAGGAACGAAAGGAAGATTTAAAAATAAATGGTCCACCTAATATAGGAAATGAATTATCAAATTAAACTGACATAATAAATGTGACCACTAAATCATTAGACAATAGTGAACAAAGTGAAAAAACACTTTGAGAAAAAAGAACAATGTAGAAGAAATATAAGGGATATAAGGGGAATTTAAGAAATTGATGCCATCGATTTTTGAAAGATATTCTAAAAAGAAAAAA
>APFE030011799.1:0-14457 GCA_000404065.3 Pinus taeda
AATTTTTGAGAAAGTGTCTGGGTATGACTGAATGCCCAACAGGTGAAATTAAAGGGGAGTGTTGAAATTATAATTTCATCGCGCGGTCAGCAGTCAACGCACAGAGAAAACCACCGAGCTGCAAACTTAAACCGCGAGGAAGATATCGCACCACCTTTCGGCCTGAAGTGGTTTCCGGACATGGTGCTCCGATGCTGACAACTGTCCAATCGTGACGTAAGCCTCAAGCACTTTTCGGAAGGTAACTTGTGGTCAACTCACCCCGCCCGATATGCGTCCGATCAGCTCAAAGACTGTCTGCCGTTCGATCTCCAGGAAAGTTCTCAGCCGGTTAAAAGTACATACGGGGCTGATTAAAATTAAATACATAGTGGACCATCCCATACGTTATATTAATGCTATGTCATATGTTTTGGTAAGGTCTTCAATATTTAATAAGTAGTATGGGTAAGTTTTTTAATATATGTTTTTAAAACGTTGACCTTTTTGTTATGAAAAAAAATCACCCACGGGGATTGTAATAATGAAAGGTAATCGCATATGAAAAACGCATGACCCCAGCGCGAAAAGCAGAGCAGAAAAGCAGAGCAGAGAAAGCACAGAAGTGCGGGTAAATTTGTATTTTGTAATGTCATGAAATTTTAGAGTGATTGTATTCGCAGCAACAAACAAATGAAAACCAGAGAGCACACTCTCCTGTGTGTGAAAATGTTTTGTTTTGGAATGTAAAAGAAAGTGCAGCAGCAGGGTAAAAATGTTCTTGTTTGTAATGTAAGAAATGTAAAAATTGCACAGCAGTGTAGGAGGAGAAGTAAATGAAACCAATGGATAGTTTTGTTCAAAACCATGTATTGTTTCACAACAGTGAAAAGGTAAATCTGTAACTCCTTGTAAGTTTTGTTTTCACACAGCAGTGAATGTAAATGAAATATTTAAACACAGAGGTGTAAAATTTCATAGGAGGCAGAATAAGTTTTGTGAAAATGTTTTGGTGAATCCCTCTGAGTGAAAGAGGATGAATATGTCTTAGTCTTTTGTTTAATGAATATAAATCATTTTATGGTGGAAAAATACTCTGTCCTGTGTAATTATTTTTAAAAGACTTCTCTGAGTAAAAGATCCTGGTGTAAAGGAAACAGAGCATTGCCTCTGTGATTTATATTTTGTGGTTTTGGTATTTTCCCATCCCAAACATTTCAAAAATACCCAACAAACTATAGATATATTTTACCAGAGAGATAAAAACCATTTTGGAGGCTGAATAAGCTAGCCGGCAGTTAATCAATGTCAACAAACAATAATCGAATTTGAAAATTCCTGTAACAACGGTAACACACCATCCATACATAAATGAATCATGAACAATAACCCTCTTGAATACACAAATCGGCAAAACAATGGGAAAACGAGCAGATTCTCTCGGCGACAAATGGCGCCGCTGGGTGCTGCCATCCATTCGTCGGAATCACAACATTAACGACCCTTTCTTTTTCTTTTAGGTTTTGTATTCCTACAGTCTCTTTATTAAACAGCAACCTCTCAACATCTCCTGTTCCCAATGGCGACAGCACGAGCGGAGATAATAAAGGAATTGGGGTCCTGCAAGATAACCCCATCGAATCCGGGGACTGTCTTTTCAAATGCATTTTAGCCGGCGCTCGTTTCTGCAATCGGCTGAGAGGCTGCGGCCGCTCTGTCTCAGAGACCAAGGGTCGAGTCCCGGCCTCGGCCGCATCGTGATCGTGTCTTTCCATCGATCGTAAATGCCTTTCTTGCTCAAATTCAGCAGCATCGCCACCACTGTTTCTTGCGGCCATTTCTTCTGCGTTCCTAACACCAACTCCGGACATTTGCCTCGCAGAGGGTCCCTGTTAGAATCTCCCTGGCTTATTTAAAGAAGAAAAAACGTTTTCTAGCAGATCTGATTGCCTGCAAACTGTTCAACAACTTCCACAGCGTGGGATTATGATAGAAATCAGGCGTTATATAAACAGCTGGAAATTGGGATTCGAGTACAAGTTGCAGAGATATATATAGAGTATGTTCGCAATGATATAAGAAAGGGAGGGAGGGATCCGCGTGAAACATTCGTTCGTTATGTAACTGCTAGTCGTGACGGTGGTCACGGCCTGGAATGCGTATATTATTATCACATGCTTTATAAAATCTGACCCATGTGGATTTAAAAAGGCGGGCAGGTGTTGACTGATAATTTTGGACTCGATCGCTAATGGAGTTTTTAATTATTAAAAGAATAAGAAATGTATTAATGGAAATGACAGTTAACCCATGGACATGAAAGTATTTTTCTATGGCCGGCCGGTTAGAAGGTGGAAAGATAGAAGAAAGAAGAATAGGTTAAAGTCTACTGGTTAGATATTTTGGAGAAGGATGTGACATGGATTAGATGGTCATGGCGTTTCTAGCAGCTCCTCTCCTCGTAGTTCGAGGGATTTCCGCTCGGCTGCTTCGGCCTTGCTAACCACCGCCTCCAACGGACCGTCAAAGTGCGCACCAGACCATCAAAGTGCGAGGGTATACCGAAGGGATTGGAATTTGACTCGCATTTTGCCCGTATTTTAAGTTTAAATTTTTTAAAAGATCGTTTCTTGAGATGGGTTTTGAAAGGTACAGAACATATTTTTGACCGTTCACTTTTTATCACAAACGTTATTATTGCTCTCTTTCAAAGAGCTGAAAAGCCATTTTCCTTAGCAGGCCTGGAATTTGATGGCACTTATATACTAGTGATGTATTATATTGGTACATTAATGATTAAGACATTTTGAGGGCAAAGTACGATGTAATATATTGATATATTAATAATTAATAATTAATAATTAAGACACTTCTATTTAGGTTGGAATTTAGATTTTTTTTATCTATCATTTTTTTAATGTTTTGGGTTCTTATGTTTAGAGTGTTATGTTTAAAATTGTTGTAGTTTACGGATTATGTTGTTTTGTTTTGAAAGATATGGAAATTCCAGTCATATTTTTTGTAAATGGCTATCCATTGCATATGTTTAAACTATTGTTAAAAAACACTCATTTATATTATATCATCATAATAATTAGTTTTCCAATAAGAATAAATTCTATGCAAGTTAGGAGATAATTTCTAACATTATTTAATATAAGGTTTGATACAAAATAGAAATATATGACACTCTAAAAGAGCACAAGAACAAACCACCAACCAAAAAAATTTATTTGGCAACGAATATTAATTGATACATATACATATTATTACAAATGATTGTTTACTCCAAAATCTAGTTACACCAATGTCCCAACTTACATGTCTCTAAATTTCATTGCTCCAATGATAATAAAAATAACAAAATGTCTCAAGTGTCAAGGGAGTTATGCATTAAAACTGAAGAAAAAGGATGATTTGATATCTATGCAAAATAATCTCCTCTTAGATGGATATTGAGAAGGATAAAGGGAGAGAATATATGTCATAGTAGCACAATGCTCTAATCTAAATGTGTCACATCTTTTACTACATTTTTCAAAAGTTTAGCAAGATGTGGGCCACCTAAGTACATGAGATGATACAAATAGACAAAAAAAAAATATTAATCAACAACTCATTCTTTATTATTTTAAGATTAATTTGAAATAAAAATGCAATACTTTGAGCTTAATAACAATAAATAAAAATATATCATGTTCAACTTCAAATTTGTTTTGTGATAAAAATGTTTATGCTTTGAATTCTTTATTTTTAATCCTTATCTATGTTTAATAGGTTTGAGATTAAAAGAAATATATACTTTTTAAAATGATGGGGAATTAAGATTAGAAAGGATTTTTATATCCTTGTTTGCACTTAAACAAAGCAAGGTAGAATCTATAAAACACTCAAATATGGATTAAGCATAATTTGACTAAGTTATATTATATAACATTATTGAGCTTAGGGGCTCATTCTGCAATCCAATGTGATGGTGATGTGTAAGTATGTCCATGTTCAACTTAGAGCTGACACTTGTCCCTCTTAAAATTAAAATAAAATATTATTTAAATAAAAGAGTAATTTCCGCAATAATAAAAAAGAAAAAAGAATATCCTATGCATGTATATCCTATGCATGTATAATTAGTTGTACATATGACCTACTATAATTTCACAGAAAGTAATTAAATATATAAAAAAAAATGTGAGTAAGATGTTTAAACTTTATACTTCTCAAAAATATTTTAACACTTGAATATTTCAAAATGTTTCAACTTCATAAATATCTATATAATATCTAAAAGACATGTTAAAAAAATATTTTTTAATGTTTTATATAATAAAATATCCAATGTGGGTTATGAATAAAATATTTTAATATGAGTTAATATTGACGAATACTTTAAAATATATTAATAACAAAAGAAAACATTCTAATGTGAGTTGATAAAATGACTCAAAGAAATGTTATATAATCTTTAGAACATTCAAAAATACAATTTAGAAAATGAAAAATTACACATTGTTTTTTGCACTCTAAAATACGTATGCACGTGAATAAATTATATCCCTCTAAGCTCAACTTAGATATGTCTTTAAGATAGGTCATATCCCTCTAAGCTCAACTTAGATATGTCTTTAAGATACGTCTATGCTGGTTGATCTTCTGGATTTTTGGTAGATGAAAGTTAAGATGGGTCTAGGTTGGCTTAATCAGTAATTATAATTCTAGTTATAAAGATAATTACTAACTTTGTCATTTTGTTTTTTATTTATTTTATTTTGATTAGGATAAATATTATACATGAAATTACAACATGTCTACTATAGTGAGCTTATTAATTTTGTGTTTTAATTTAATTTAATTTAATTTGATATGTTTAATATAATATAATTTTTATTTTATTTTAATCAAGTGAAAATGTTGAAGGGAGCAACATCTCCATCATATTGGAGATCACTTCTCAATGCAAAAATTGTTGTTCATGAATATTTTTAGAAAAAACAAAAAAAAGAATCCTCATTTTAAAAAAATATATATTTTAATAAAAAATAGGGTATAGTCTAATTGGCCATATCCTTTGAAGCAAGAATGTGATTTTTTGTTGCTTAAAGTACATTTTTAATGCATAAATGAATTCAACGTTCCAATTCTATAAACAAAATAACTTAAATTCAATTTTTAAAAGGGTCATTTCATCTATTAATTAAACTAAGCAAAAAAAATAGTGTTCACATCAAAACAAATTTATTAAATGAAAAAATCTTCCTCAGATATAATATTAAAAATTATCACCATATGTTTTTTTATTCATGATTTAATTTAGGGAAGTCTATCTAAATATATGTTACCATAATTACTATTAGTAATTAAATTATTTATTATAGGTAAAGTTTAATTAATATACAAAATAATTTTTTTCATGGTAATTGTATTGGTTAATTTTTATTTAAATTTTAGGATGTCGAAACAATTTTTACATTAAAATATGTACTTTATATAAAGAAAAGTCACAACCTTGCTTGAAATTGTATGACTTAATGAAAAAACCATTTCACGTATAAATTAAAGTGCATTTTTTTTATAAACATGATGTTTCTATATGTTGGAAGAAAATGACCACATATAGGAAGCAGAAGAAGGAAAAGAAGCAAGAAGCCAAAGCTCCATTGGACAAGGAAAATCATGCTGTCAAGAGGATGCACATGCAATTCACTTACTGCCATAAGCAAGGGCATCTTGTTGCAAAATGTTGGACTTTGAATCTAGCAATGCTTCCACAAAAGCTGAAGAAAGTGGAAAGAGAAGATGGTAGGCATGGAAAGGAAGATTCCATGAGTGATGTGTCTCAAAATGATTCACATGTTGATGTTGATGTTCAGACAAAGGTAGTACCTTTGAAAGGGATTGGTAAGAAATGGTTAGAGCTGTTATCCGATTGAGATTGCATGTCTATTGATGCATCTACATTATATTTCATTTCAGCTTCGAAATTATAGTGTGCTTAAGTGAAAATTGAAGGATGGAATGCATGCATGAGAATGAGATGCATGAACACAAGGATGTCAATGATTTCCTTGTTTTTGAACGTGTACGTGTAATTAACTAGTAGGTTTGCTTGCTTTGACATGCATGTGATGCCATGTTGACTTGGAAGAAGTTAACTTGGTCTCCAAATGGAGATAATAATGAAGTGCTTCATCTTTTGAAAAAGAGTCCTAATGGTCTTTTTCTACATGCTTAACTTGAAGGGTCATTTGTTTAAAGGCATGTTTTGTGGGCTTGTTGTCTAGTCCATCATTTGTATGCAGATACAAGACATGGGAGTGTCCACAAGATGTGAAATCTGTTTCTTTTGTTGAAGCAGGATTTGGTCCATCCAGTTGTTGTCTATATGCCTGTTATTGTTGGGAGCCTTTCAAACAGGTACAAATGAAAGTCTTGTGGAGCGAATGCACTTCACATTTGTTTGAGCCACCTTGGATTAATGATCAAGGCAAAGAAGTTCAAATCACCTTCTATGACCATTTCAGCAGAAGTTCTGCAGGTAGGCAAGGAGGAAGACAGTTCTTCCGAGGAAGACTAGCCCATCCAAGTAGGGAAGTGGTCAAAAACTATTGGTTCAGAGGCACTATGCAAAGGAAAGTGTAGGGAGGTTGAAAGAAGAGGGTGAATCACTCTCGTTTACTGTTCAAATCAGTATATCAGTCTTTTGGAGACAAAAATTTCTCTTAGTGCAAAGGCGTGATCCAAAAATGGATCCTGGATAAACCTCTAAGTCTAAAAGACTTCATATAAGAGGTAAAAGGTGTCAAATGTCACATATGCTTTGTAAATCAGAGGAAAATTAAAGTCGTAGGTTGCTCTCATAAATAGTATCATTGCAGAGACCCCTTCATTCTGAATCCAACGCAACTTGAATGTGTGAAAACAGACTTTAGACAAAGAAGTTATCACAGGAAGAAGTTTCCCTTTATCCTTTGAAAAAGGGGAAAATTTCATTAAAAATGGCCTAAAAGGCTATTTGAGAAAATTGCATCTCATAGGGAAAAGGTGGAGGATCATGGAGATAAATGCTTTTACAAGCAAACCTTAATAAGGCAGCAAACCAATCGTTGGTGTAGAACATGGACTTGTTATATAATATATATATATATATTATATATATATATATATATATATATAATATATATATATATATTATATATATATAATATATATATATATATATATTGCATCGCATCGCAATAATATAAAGGGTGGACAGCAAGCCTAAAGCATAAGTGACATGTGATTGCGATCTCTGCTTTATTGCATTGGAGAAAATCTAGTGGAGTGGACTGGACCATTAGGCCTTAAGCGATTGCGATATGCGATCACCACGATATCACATCGCAACGTTACATTTAACATTGAATGGACCCCAGGCCGTTTACATATGCGACATGCAACGTGGGCGATATGCGATATGTGAATTGCAATCGACAATATGTTATCACATCGTAGTGTGCCATGGGAGATGACCATTACTCGTATCTAATGCGCAAAGCGATTGCAATATGCGATGTGGATGTGTGGACCTGAAAGGATTTACGAATGCAGTTAAATGCCATTTGAGATCTGGACTTGAGCATTTCGGGTGGATTTCTTTGCATTTCCCATATATTCAATTATTTGGGGTCTTGTTCGGGTTTGGTCGTGGGCCAAAGAGACTTGTGATAGCGATTATGGGCAGACCCGATAATATTATGGACGCGATTTCATAACATTTGAAGTCTGGCTAAATGGCCAAAGATTTGTCTTTTGCGCGTTTCTCTGTGTATTTCGTTATGTGTCCATTTCTGCAAAGGAAGGCAAAATGAACAATTTTCCCATATGCCGGTCCCTTTTCATTGGAAACCGCCATCACACCTATTCGTTATGAAGCTCAGAAAGCCACAGAGGTGAAAGCGAATAATTATGCGTAGAGAAAACGACTGTGGTAGCTGCAAAGCAGGAACACTGCCTCAAAGAAGTTAGAGAGCTCAATTGGTGGGCAGGGAGAGAGCAGGCAGAGTGAATAACGAGAAAGAGCTGAGTGCGTAGAGAGTATTTGGAGTCACTTAGAGGTCGAATGAAAAGCCAAAGAGCTCAATTGACAGCAACATATTGTTGTTGAAGGTTGTTGGAGTTTCTTGGAGGTCAAGCAACTCAGAGAGGCATGTAGAGGCTGAGAGAAAGAGCTCAGAGAAGCTAGAGTAGAGAGCCACGAGCCATAGCCAAAGCTGAAGAGCCAAAGCCAGAGCTGAGAGCCAGAATCAGAGCCAGAGCCAAAGAGCTAGAGCCAGAGTCAGAGCCAAGAGCCAGAGCTAGAGCCAGAGCAAGAGCCAGAAGGCCAAGAAATTCAAAGCGAGGGATGAGATGGCAAAGTAAGCCCATCATGTCCTGTGTAAACCGATGGAATTGAGTCAAAGACTTGTAAAAGAAGTACTGCCATAATCCCAGAGAGACTAGTTGAGTTGACTAGAGCTCATGGAGATGTAGCCCAAGAGTTGTGGGTGAACTCCTAATTAATTTGTTGTCTTATGTGTTTGTTTTTACTTGCTGCATTATTTACTGTTCTTTGTATTTAAAATATCAGCATAAGAAACAACAATTACAACACTTAACAATAAAAAATAAACAAGGATACACCTATTTCAAGCACATTTTAATTCCGCATTGGTTAATCAATAAGACTTGGGAAAATTTAAAGCTTGGAAAGTGGGAGAGGTTCTTGTAAGTTAGATAAGAAGCCTAAGTCCCCCATTTTTAGATCATTGTGGGCTATAGTGAAAATTCTAAGGGATATAGAATTTATGTGGTTAGTCAAAAGGAAGTTGAGATAAGTCATGATGTCACCTTCAACGAAGATATGCCCCTTAGGAAGATCAACAACCTTCCTATCCTAAGGAAGGACAAAGAAGCTGACACCAGAAATTGGGGTGAAAAGAAGACGAAACGATGCATAATGTTGATGAACCTGGGGATCCTATTGATCCTCCTCCTCATGACCCCTCCTCCTCCAAAAGGAGACCCTCATGGCCTAGGGAGACTCTCGCAGATGCGAAGAGACAAATTGCACCAAAGGGGACTTTTCGTGAAAGCAAGAAGCCAAACAGGTATCAAGGATATTTGACCACCATGAGCATTATCATTCAGAATGAGCCTTCATCATTCGAAGAAGTGTTGCACAAAAAATTGTCACCTTGACATTCTGCAATCTGTGTGAGTCCATTACCACTCATACTTTCCTCCTTCGCAAGTCTTAAGCCTCACTTCCTCATATCAAGCCTTGAAAATAAGATAAAGCCCTCAAAAGTCTCTAAAACTCTGGTTCCACACTTTCTCTTAGCAGTATTTGCGGTGCCGCACCTAAAGGTCATGTCCCCTACACACCTAACCGCTTTGTATCTGTGTTATGGGTGCGGACCCCTATAAAATCCAAAAAGGCACAAGTATATTCTTAAAAACTCACTTTGAATCATTTCTAGAAGCTTCTAGAAGGAATCTTGAGGTGGCAAGTTTGATCCCTTAAGGTTCATGCATCCCATACCTTAAGGAGCTAACCCCTTGATGTGAGGAGCTTATCCCTTTGAAGGAGGACTCTATCCCTTCATAGGTGGACCTGTAACCTCCTTCCTCTACACTATAAAATGAAGCATTGGGCTGGTTACTTAGGAGGTTGAAAGCTGAATAATTTTGAGGTGAAATGCTGGTCGAACTTAGTCTTCCTAATTGAGATTTTATGAGGAGAGATTACATACCTCTTTGATCTCATTTGGAAGAGTGTAAGGCTTGTCAAAGTAAAGGAGATTCTTGTTTCAGACCCTGGGAAGAGCTTGTTCAACATCAACGCTGAAAAGGTTGTAAGGTTCTTCTACTTCAAAGTTAATACAAATAAGTTTGGTTTTCTCAATAAGCTATGTTTTATGGTTTATTTTATGGATTCCTTGATCACCATAATGAACATGATTTATGATATTAGCTATGCAGGTGTTATTTGACGTTTGTTTGTTTGTGTTTGTAGGTTCTCAAAAGGAAAATCTTTTGAACGGTTGAAGGATGGCTGCTACAAACTAGCGTTGGACTTAAGGTAGGGTCTAAACACCTCTATAGTTTTTATTAATGAATCACAATATGTTTAGAGAAAGATAGATTTGCTTGTCTGCTTGTTGCTAGATATCTTTTAATACTAGGGATATCAGCCTTGTCCCCAAGATCGATTTATCTGGCCAACAAATTGGCGACTCCACTGGGGAACTGAATTTGGTTTTTGGTTTTCCTTTGTGTTTGACTTGAGAGACTTGTTCTCGTTTCTAGTTTTTTCTTCATGTGTGTTAGATTGGGTAGTTTTTAGGATCTGAATTATTTTTTATTTTTTCGAAGTTTTCAGGGGACCGCACTTTCTTCTTATAGACAATGCAGGCATATCCACACTTTTCCTTTAGTACACAGAGCGGTACTGCATCTAGTTCTTCTGGAAGCCTGCGAACCCTGTGAAATTTTTGAAAAACCTAAAATGTTTTCTTCTAGTTAAGTTTAGGTTTCATTTATGGCTTTTAGTGTCTACCCACATCTACATGTGTTATGTCAAAGATCTCTTATGAGTGATTTCCATTGGTATTTTTGTTTTAGATGATTTTTTAGAAGTTTTGCATGCCTGGAGTGGTTTTCAGTTGGTCTATGTAGTGACTCAAAGATCAGAAGCCTAAGAAACCTTAGATTACCCTGGTGTCTTTTTGTCTTCTTGATGAGTCTGACTAGTTTCTGAAATCTGTCATTTGTGAGAAATAGACTTACTTTTCTCTTTGCAAATATTTGAACGAACTTGGTTATAAGTTTTGAATTTCATTTTTATAAAAGAAAACATATTTGGATGTTTTTTGATTGATTTGTTATTCTGAACGAACTAATCCTTAGTTTACTGAATAACTAAGTAAAACGTCCTAAAAAATAATTGAAGCTTTTATACATTAGGGTTTTAGAATTTTTTAGATCTCAAGATTATTTTTTGTAGTTTTGAGTGTATTCTAGAAATTGTAGAATCTCTTTTGAAAGAAATTGTTTTTCTGTAGTTTTGAGTGTTGAAAAAATGAAAGGGATTTATTGTGAGCATAATTAGTAGTCTCGTTTTGAGTTCTTATTGAAAAAGATAAAATGATTTTATTTTAATTTACATGTTGAAAGAAAGATTTGTTTCTCAAAGAATTGCATTCTGGAACTCTTTCTTTTAGCTAGAAATTCATTGAAGGAAAAACAAATTGTTTATCATTTTAGGTGCATTTTTAGTGTTTTTGGAGTCAAGTCTTCACACCATCAAAGTTTCATTTCCATACCTATCTTAAGGAACAACCCATAAAAGTAACGCTTAATTAAAATTGATCTAGTAATCTTTTTTATTTCTAGGGCTCTTATCACCAATATAGCTTAGGCTAGTATCTTGGAGTAGGGAGTAATTAACTCTCCAAGATAGTTAAAACAGACAAGTAGCTATATCTTGCGGTAGGAAATAAATCCAATTGTAATTGATAATCTGGGAAGCTTCTCTTAAAGGAGTCAATCACAAGATCATGTCCGAACATTTGAGACAATCAAGCGTGTTTCATTTGGAAAGATACAATATTTGCACGTATTATAAACAGTAAACCTCAGATTAACCATTGTCGAGGAGACTGGGGTCATTTGTTGGTAAACATCGGATTGATCATGTCAAGGAACCTTCAAGGGGATTGAGCTTTGTTACTCTGCCCTTGTGTGTAGATCAGATCATAGACTGTTCGGGCAGTTGTATTTGTTGTTGTTGGTAACCTTAGTGTCTATAAACTTAAGATTATTTCCCAAGGTGACGGTGAAGGACAAGTCTAACTGTACCTGGAGCAGCCATCGACTAAACTCACTTGGACTCTCTGGGGGGTTCTCTTCACTCGAGATAGTTTTGTGAAGAAACTTGTGCCTGTCTGTTTCATTAAGCAGGTTGTCGGGGTAACTGTTCCAACCGCCCTTTCTATATTAAATTCTACGATGTTGGATTTCATCACCAACTAGTGCTTTTGGTATGGGAAGTTACTGTTTGTGTGTGGTTTGAACTCTTAGATTTTTAGGTGTGTGATTCAATTTTTTGTTTCTTTAGAGACTTTAGGTGGTTTTATTGAAATTTTCTTTGTTTGCGTGTGAGTAATTAAATATTTAATCATGGCTTAATTACCAAGATAATATGGTCGACTTCAGGGGCAACCTCGTGTGAGTATACACCAAGCCAGCTTGAAGGGCTACGAGCTCTTGTATCACCTAGTGACAATAGAGTTGGGTCACCAAAAGCCGGAGAGTCATCCTTAATTGTTCATCCTAATTATCAAGTACAGACAACGATGTATATTTCTGAGCCAATTTCACTTTCCGAAGTTACTGGTGGTATTTCTCCTACTAGTGAATTAGCTAAAGAACCTGAAATTTCTGAGCCTAAAACTAAACCTGCTCCTACTCCGTCTTCAGGATTTGCTTCTCCAACTTCTAGTGGTCCTGGTTCACCCAGGGTAGGAAATATCATTACCCAAAATCTTCCTTCTGGACTCATTTCTATTGAAGAACTTGTTAGTCCGGACGAAGATATAACTCTTCCTGAAAATCAACCAACTTTAGAACTCAGGGAGCGTGAATCAATTTTCTACAGTCCTTTTAGGAGTGACACTTGGTACATATCATTGACAATTTTTTTAGAAAACCCGGGTCTTAGTTTTTCACCACCTTCAATTCCTTTTCATCCTACGCCCAGAGGTTATTATCCTACTTTGAACATATCGAAATGGTCATCTATGTTTTCCCAAACACCAGAAACATTTTTATATAGGGGTCCTTCTGTTCCTTCGGGGTACCAGTCACTCACTGGTACTTTTTCAGGAGCACCTCCCCAACCAATTGAACATGAGATATCAACTGGTAATAATGGAACTCAAGCATTGAGTGTAGAAGAAATCTTTATGATGTCTGGTAGTATTCCAAATCCACAACCTCAAGGTAATCAGTTACTGCCTAGAGGGCAACATCAAGGTAGTCAGTTACCACCTGGAGGGCAACATCAAGGTAGTCAGTTACCACCTGGAGGGCAACCTCAAGGTAGTCAGTTACCACTTGAGGGGCAACCTCAAGGTAGTCAATTACCGCCTAGGGGGCAACCTCAAGGTAGTCAGTTATCACCTGGGGGGCAACCTGAAGGACAGTACATACCATCAGGATTGTACATACCTCAAGGTCAACCCCAGACTCAGTACATACCTCAAGGTCAACCCCAGTATCAATATATACCTCAAAATCAACCCCATTTTCAGTACGTACCTCAAGGTTATCAACCTCAAGGTCAGTACCCAACTCAAGGTTTCCAACCACCTTCTGGTCAACCATTTGTAGAAGGAGCTGGAAATGTACCACTTAATTATCAGCCCTACACTCAACCCAGTTATGGTCTTCCATATGCTCAACCTTTTATGGGTCCATACCCTAGAATGAATATGATGTGGGATCCATCTCAACAGATTATGCAACTTAATGTGTAGTTATCAAGTCAACCCGGACAACCATTGGTTTCTGGTCCAACCTAGCAACCTATCTAGCCTACTGTTCAAACCTCTGCACCTGGTGTATTTTAGCAGTCTGGGCCTATTTCACCTCGAACTCTGCCTCAAACTACTGCTGCAACTACTGAAGCTTCCATTCAACCTACCACACCTATTTCTGGAGTATTGGTAGCTCCTGTTTCTACTATTCCTGTATCAATGCAAACTCCTAAAGCCTCTTTACCACAGTCAGGACCTACAGTTCAGACTTCGGTCCAGATGCCTATAGGACAAGCTGGTCCAAGTACGGTTGTCACAAGTCAACTACAATTCACTTAACAACCATACTAGGGACAATATCAATTCGGTCCTTGTTACACTGAAATTTGTCACCATGACTATCTGCAGTTAATATGGCTCCATCAATAGTCATATTATCCTCCTTGTCAATCCTAATACCTCTGCTCTTCATGTCAAACTTCAAAAAAGAGAGAAAGTCACTAAAAAACATGTTTATCTCTGGGTACGCAGATTCTCTCTACCTTGCCTGCGTGTACGCATCCCAAACTCATTGTACCTGCATACTTGTACGCTCTGTAAGCCAAAGGATGGGTGTGTACCCCTTTAAAGGTCAAAAGGCGCGAGTTTCATCTTAAAAAATTTACTTGTGGTCACTTCTAGAGCCTTCTAGAAGAGTGTTTGACGTGTATTGAGTGCCTCCAGATGGTTCATGCATCCCTATGATATAGGAACTTATCCCATCAAGAGAGGAGCTACCCCATCCAAAAGAGCGAGTATCCCATTGATGTTGGAACAGAATAACTTCCTCTAGAACACTATAAATACAGGCCTTGGGCCAGAGGAGGGGAGGTTGAAAGCTGAACATTCCAAAGGGTAGATGCTGCTGGAATTAGGACTTCCA